>JAAWWB010000373.1:0-24998 GCA_018804465.1 Populus tomentosa
AGTAGATGTCACAGCGATTTCAACCCCACTCGATAGTGTCCCCTTGTACACTGTGCCATCTGAAAAGGGGCCAATAATGTTACTGAAATCTTCACAAGCGACCTCAAGTTCTGGTCTCTTGAGTTTTGGTACACCTGAAAAGACACATTACCAAAAATCAGAAAAGACAAGATTGAATCAAAATCTATACATGTCATTTGTGGACGCAGCAGATGCTAAAGCTGTGGTTAAGGAGCTGTGCTAATCCACAAATTTTATGCCTCCGTGCTTGGCAATTTCAGGGTTTTGTGTGAGCGCACAAGTGCATGTGATCCATACGAAAAAGAAGCTTTACCCGTTACAAATGCCTTTTGTAGCTGCCCACTTAAACCTGTGGCCCAAGGTTTGACAGTGACTACCTTGCTTCTTCTCAAGAGAAAAAAGCCAACGGCTGAAATCAAAGCAAACATCGAGCCAGCAATAACACCAGCAATGAGAACAGTGTGATTTTGTGACTTCGAACGCTCCAAATGACTTGGATTTGGAGCGGGGACCGTTGACACCCCATCATATTGTGGTTGTACAACAAAGACACGTGGTCGATTTTGTGGAGCAGGTGAAGCTGGGGTTGGTGCAATCATGGGTGAGGGTGAAGGAGGCAAAGGAAGACTGGAGGGGGATTCTGCTGGAGAAAATGATGGAGACTCCGAAGGAGATGGTGATGGGGAGAATGATGGAGACGGTGATAAAGACGGCGAGTCTGAGGGTGCCATTGATGGTGATAGTTGAGATTCGGATGGTGGCAATAAAGACGGAGAAGGCGATGCTTCAGAACCACTTTGATTTGCTTTATGACGATTGTTGTTTGTGGGTGGATTTGGAGGATCTGCCACCTGCAGCAGCATCCGGTGAGCTATATTGCTAGATTGAACATTGTTCCTGACAAATAAAATAAGAGTTGTCAGGAAGCTGGCGGGAAGTTAATTTAAGTTGAGAACTGAAAGCACTTGTTAGTGTAAACTAAACCGAAAGCACTTGTTAGTATAAACTAAACAAGTAGTAGATTCCACGAAAAAAACAGTTGAAATCAGGAAAAAACTGAGGCACACAAAAGTCGCTTCATGTTTCGCTTGCATACACCGGAGGAGGTCCTCTGTTTGCATTAGCAAATTTGGGAGATGGCAGAATAAATCAAAAGCTGGATTGTTCATTGTGATTAACTAGGATGTCAGTTTCTTTGGAATTGATTTTATGGCCATTGCATTCTCCTATAAATTGCTTTAGCTTTTTCGTCTTTTCCTTCTAGTTATTCTTCCAATATCATAACCACCTCCCCTCTCATAAGCCACCACTTCCTCTCCTACTTTTTCTGCATTGACATCTCTATAGTGGCTGCATCAAGTAGCAGCATGTAGGAGTAACAGTAATAGCACTTGCTTACCAGGTAATGTCTCTGCAGCAACAGGAAGCTCTTAACTGATTTTCATCTGCCTGAACTTCAGAAAGCACCTTGAGGTCATTTACTTCAGGAGATATGCCATCTAGAAACTTGTTATTGTCAAGCAAGCTGCAATAAGGATCAGAGATGATTTAGTCAAACCATTCAAGCTTAAGAAGGAAAAAACTAAATAATATAATCGGCCACGATGAACTAACTTACAGGGTAGTCAGTGATAGATTATTTGCAAAAAAGTTAGAAGGAAATGGTCCGCTAAAGTTATTATATCCCAAGTCCAACACCTCCAGCTCCTCCAGCTCTCCAATCTCTCTAGGAATGCTTCCGTAGAAAGAATTGTTGCGTAAATTTCTGAATGGAAAATGTGAATTAGATAAAAACCCATAAAATGGTTTCCAAAGATCAAATCCAGGCTGAGGTTTAAACTTACAATGATTTTAAGTAAGCTAGTCTCCCAAGTTCAGGTGCCAGTGTCCCTCCAAGACAGAGATCTGTCAAATGCCTACAAGTTGAACATTTCTGACTTAAGGAAATAGAAAAGAAAAAAAAAACTTTGCTACTAAGAGGAGAAATGACTGGATGTTTGATACATGCTAGATGATAATAAACTTCATAGTTACACCAAATAATTACTGCATAAATGGGGTAAGAGTAGTGTACGAAAAGGTGAAAAAGAAGAGTATAGCTGACATGATAAAATCACAAAAGGAAGAAAAAGAAAAGCTAGAATTGCTCCATGGAGGCCCGCATTATTATGAACTGTCCATGGAGACATCAGACACTGCATTAAATAGTTTGTCATCTGATCACTTCTAGGGAAAGCTTTATACCATTATCGATTCTGCACCAACAAGTACAATGACTGACAACAATACAGACTCTATGTATTCCTTCACTTCAAGTTCATCCAACAATTAAACTCAATATGACAGCTCAAGTCTGGATTTTGATCCAACATTTCTGACTTTAGAATCTGCTTGGATAAAGTTAACGTTATTCACGAGCATTTCACATTTCCAGTAATATACAAGTGGAATTTACCATCTCTAAACACATTGGATCTTTGATTCAACTAAATGGACCATCCAAAATCACAAATTTAATTAACTTGCAAGCAAAAAGGATAAAGATATACTCCTGTAGGATCAGAATGCTTGATTACATATTATTTGACACTTTTCTTACTTACAAAATCACAACTTGGCCATCAGAGCATTCGACACCAAACCAAGAACATGGATCAATATCTCCATCTTTCTCAATCCAATTAGATAAAGCTCCATGTGGATCTCTCTCCACCATCTCTCTAAACCTCAACAAAGCCAGACCTGCACCATTTTCAAACACAATCAGATTTCTATATAAAAGAACACCAACTTTAACAAAGCTGTAAGGACATGCCAAACAAAAGCTCGTAGCTATATGGACATAAAACGTGGCATAACTCGTCACCTTCCGTGTTTAGAGACCAACAAAAGCTCAAGCTTTGCGTCAGTAACAACAGAACCAGCATCAAAATCTTCATGCGAAGCTTCACACTGTTCAATCTCCACCACCCATCCATCATTAAAAAGATAGTCAACAACTTGTGAAAGTAATTCTTGGGGTAGAAATATGTATCAAAAACACACTAGAGAAAAAAAGAAAACAAGAAAAGAGAGAGAGAAAAAGAGGAGGGGGAGCTTGACGGAGTCTTGGGTTGGCAACTGGAGCTAGCTAATTTAGAAGAGAAGAGAAGAGAAGAAAGAGCGTGCGTATGGGGGCGATTATAAACGTTTTTTTTTTTAATCAAAGATGACGACGAAGACCGAAACATTACAAATTACCCGAAATATCGGGCTAAGAGATTAAAAAATTGTGTGCGGCGGCTCATTAACGTTGAGTTTTGTTTGTCTGGTTGCTGATGGATTGGACTCTGTCTTCTCTACATACAAATTTATATATAGCGCCGTCCTGTAAGCTTCCCTCCACAACCACTTGCTTGTCACGTGACGTGTAGTTGTGATTGCTTTTCTACCTTTGTAATTTTCTTTGTTTTTTATATCGAATATTATCCAAGTGGTAAATCGAAGAAAAATTCGAATCTGTGACAGATCAGCAATTATGCGGGATTCCTTCAAACGAAGAAACCGGTCAGAGCATCCCCGTTTGATTAACTCAACAGATTGATTCCAAATGTTGCAGTTGCATGTTCCATGGACGTTGCAAGACACCTTCCTGATCTTGCCTGTGTTTATATATGTTAATTAATTCCTGATTCTGAATTAATAAGTTTATCATGTGAATTTGTCAACGGTAGGGCACTATCTGGTTTATGACATGTTCATGTCCGAACAACATTATTTACGTATGTATCTTAAGCTTTTGACTGTAATAACATAGGTTTGGCGTGTGTATTTCTAAGTTATGCGTAATTGTTTTATTTTATTCTTCGAAGAGCTGCCTTGTGCGGGCCAGGATTGAACCAGTTCATTGTTTAAGAGGACCAGTTCAATTTACACTGCAGATAAAATTGAAAATGCCATCCACAAGCTTCAGAAATGGCGCCATTCAATGAAGAGTCAATAAAGGCGGAAGCAGCAGTGCAGTATGCATCCATACCTTGAATAATACAGATTATATTATTAAAAGCAGGAGTTCCAGCCAGATTCGGACAGCAAATTAGTTAGATAGTACATTACTGCATAATTCACTTTTCATTAATTTAATCTGAATCTTGAAGCCATAGCTACGGGTTGAAGGTTCTATGCTGCTTGATATCATTTATAAAATCAGCTATAATTCTCATTATGAAACTCTACTCGAGCTGGGAATAAGATGAAAAGGGAGCAGACTTTATATATATATATATATATATATACACAGTTTCACGTACGAAAATCATTTAGCCATATTTGTTGGGGTAGAGAGATGATGATAGCTACGTGATGACAAACGATTGTTACATGGTATTTTTACATGTTTGCCGAGGGGACCAACCTCAGCTTGATTGCTTGTGTTAGTAGCAACATAGCAACCAAGGAATCCAAAAATGAAGAAAAGAAGAGTTGAAAGAGAGAGTGGGCTATAAGATACATACATTCAACCTATATTATACAAAGCATATAGCAAGTTCTGAATGATGAGACTACATATCGAAAGATAGCAGGGCAGGGGGAATCATGGCTTCGAAGATAAGCATGGGAGTTGGGGAGGGATATTATTATAATTCTTCGAATTGGTTGAAAACGATTAATAATCTTCATGGAGTATGATCTATTTTGAGGTGCAGAGCCGTTGTAGTGGAGATTCTTTCTCTTTTTTTTTTTTCCAGTTTCTGTAAAATTATTGAGGCCTGACAGAATTATGATTCAATCTATTGTTTTTGCTTAATAGTAGGAAGCTAATCGTGACCAGCAGTTTTTGCACGCAACAGTGACCCTGCTGATCTCTGTTCTTGTGAGAAGAGCTATCTAAAGCATTGCTAAACTAATGCGTTGCTAAAAAGTTAAGGGTACAGTTGTCCCTTTGTGTTTTATTGTGGCTGGGCCCTGAAGTGGTGTGTAATTTTTAGATAGTAGTTATTTTTAAAAGTAATTTTTATTTAAAAATATATTAGAATAATATTTTTAATATCAGTATATTAAATAATTAAAAAATATTTAAATAAAAAAATTTATTCTTTTAGCAAACACGGCCAACCACATTTACAAAACGCACTCTAAGAAGCATAATTAAACAAAGTTTGCAACTAGCCTGTAATTAATTCTAAAGGTATTAATCTGTGCGGAGGGTGGGTGGGAGAATGAGAAAGGATTAGGAATTGGAATCTTTCTTTCATTGTATGCGAGAAGAAAAGCACTAATAATATTTCTTGATTATGAGTTTTTATTATTATTATTATTATTATTATTTTAAAGCATTCTCTTCGGTGAGAGCAGCAAAGCGTAAACTGGGTATATGAAACTAGCTATTTCCAAGCCATTTGGTGAATTATTAACAGTGTAAAAGGAAGCACTACGCAACTTATTAACAGTGAATTGATAGTCCAACTACTTAAATTTGTTTATCTACATTTGCTTGGATTATAATGGCCGGCGGCAATCAATAAAACCGTTCTCCATCATGTCATCTTGTATTCTAACTAGCGAGCTACCACCACCCCATGGGAGCTTAGAGACTGGAGCTGGACCCATGATCGGACCACAGCTACGCACAAGGGCACAGAGGCTGGTCGGGGCTGGGCCACGATTACTTGCTCCTGAATCTTTACGGGTGTTGTTTACGGGTAGAGTCAGGCTCCTGACGTGGATTGGAGCACATTTGGTTTCCTCGTCTAAAATGACATAGTAACCTCTTGGAGCAATAAGAAAATGCCATACGACCTCTTCAAGCAGTGACACTGTATCTTTTCTTTCTTTTTCTTTTTCGTATCTCTGTTTTTCATAAAGAGACGCAACTTTTTTAGTCTTACGCAAGGTTCTGCCGTGGAACCGGTCTTTCTACTGGTTTGGAATCAAGCTCTCCAATAGATGGGGGAATTACACTGAATTCCACGCCCATACATTGACCAGGTTAAAAAGTTAAAACGAGTCACGTAACAGAGAGCCACCACGTCTGGCAATGCTTGCCCTACCCAGTCCATCCCGTCTAGAGCTGAAGCTTAGAAGGTTATCAATTTTGTTTTATTTTGTATGAAATAATTGAAAGATTTTATATCAATTTAAAAAATAGAATAAAACGGAACAATTTTTATTTTATTTTAAATCTCGATCCGTTTCAAATTTTCCTGTTAAATTTCGGCCAGAACGTTTCGGTTGATAGATGAAATGTTTTCTACAATGTTGTTTTTTGTTTTTATTAATCAATCAAGCTATACATACAGGTTTACGAGAAACTAATTAAAGCCTAAATACAAGGAAAGATAAGTTTAGTTGAAGATAAGTTACACTGAAAGATAAGTTTAGTTGTTGTTAAATATAAGGGAGTTCAAACATGGAAGAATTGATCTTCAGCCTGATAATGTTGATCTTTATTTTGATATGCCCCCTTAAGATAGGCCACGACTATAGAGAGGCCAATCTTGCCACATAAATTCTGAAAGCGAGAACGAGGCAGAGGTTTAGTGCGAAGATCAGCAAGCTGATCTGCTGAGGAGACGTGAGCCACACGTAGAGCACCAGTTTGCACTTGGTCACGTATAAAGTGATAGTCAATGGCAACATGCTTCATCCTCGAATGAAAGACCGGATTGGAACTTAATTGTATGGCTCCTATATTATCGCAGTAGATGATTGGAGTGTGGAGTAAGGTAATACAAAGGTATGAGAGTAAGGAACGAATCCAACACAGTTCAGCTGCAGTAGCAACAATTGATCTATATTTTGCTTCAGTAGAGGACCTGGCTTCAGTTTGTTATTTCTTGGAGCTCCAAGAAATGAGATTGTTGCCAAAATAAACAAGGTGGGCACTAGTAGAAGTGTAGTCATCTTTGTTACCTGCCCAGTCAGCATCCGAGAAGGCTTGAAGTGAGTCAGAGAAAGCATGCAGGGAGAGTGGAGAGTTAAGTTTGAGAAGAAGTCCTTCATTGGGTGTGCCACATAGATAACGCAAAGTTCTTTTAACACACTTCCAGTGCTCATCAGTTGGGGCATGTATGAACTGAGACATTCTGTTTACAGCAAAAAAAATATTCAGACGAGTGAGAGACAAGTATTGAAGGCTGCCTACAATTGTTTTGTACTCAGTGGAGTCTGATAGAAGTGATCCCGAGGATAATGTAAGCGAAAATGAGTCGGTGGGCAGAGGAGTAAGAACAAGTTTAGACATTTCCACATGTGTTTTATCAAGCAGCTCCTTGATATATCGACATTGGAAAAGAAGAATGCCTTGACTCTGAGGAATGACTTCTACACCAAGGAAGTAGGAAAGGTTGCCAAGATCTTTGAGGGAAAACATTTTGGCTAGACAAGCAACAAACTGTGGTACAAGGTCTGCATTATTACCCGTTAGTATAATATCATCTGGCAATGCTTGCCCTACCTAGTCCATCCCGTTTAGAGATGAAGCTTAAAAGGTTATCAATTTTGTTTTATTTTGTATGAAATAATCGAAGTATTTTATATCAAATCAAAAAATAGAATAAAATGAAACAATTTTTATTTTATTTTAAATCTTGATCCATTCTAGATTTTATGGCTAAATTTCAGCCGGAACGTTCCGATTTCATTCCACATGTTCTGTTTTGCTCTTGAAAAGTTATTAAATCAAATTGAACCTTATTCAATTTAATTAATTAAACCACCCAAATATAAAAAGTTCTTTTTCATTACTATTTTCAATAACAATGATATTAATAATAATATTGAAAATTATTATTACTATTTTCATTAACAATGATATTAATTTTTTAAAATTAGATTTATCACTAATATATATGGTTTATATTCATGTTGTTTTTTTTATGTTTATACTTTGTAGGAATTTGAGCAAAATAAGGAATGCTTTAGATTCTATTAGTCTTAATAACATTGACCTAACTTTATATTTAAAATATTTGTGTTAAAACATTTTATTTTTATAATATTTTGATATTTTGTTTAAGTTGAATTACTTTAAGTTAAATATCTATTTAATCTTGACTATTTAGAAATATTTTAAATTTTGAAATTATATTTGTTTGGCATTGTGTTTGTATTGCATAATTTATTTTAAATTTGAATTATGTTTGTTGGAATACAATCCTGAAACGACACGCCAGAACATTTCAAAACTAAAATATTTTATTCCAATTAAAAAAATAAAATACATATCAAAATGGAATTGATAACCTTGAAGGCTATGGCACATAGCACAGAAAGGTCAAAGGGAGGCAAGGTATGCTGGATCATGGATGATTGCACAGATTTTACTAGCACAAGGGATTCTCGCTGGCTAAAGTTCACGGATAGAGAAGTTAAATTGAAAACATGTATATTGACATTTGAGACTGAGGAAGGAGAATTAAACGGGATGGCTTCGGGGTTTTTATTTCTGGACAAAATGAGGCCTAATCTTGACCGAGTTTTGAACCAACGGAAAAGAAAAAGGGACCATAAAATATTGGCCATCTTTCGCTAAAACTAATGGACCAAAAAATCACTCTAGCCCGAGAACATGTGAGCTCTTGATGAACCCACTTTGGAATTCTAGGTTCTCTCCATATTTTGAGGCCCTAATAAATCCCTGGCCTTTGGTTGATGCTGTGACTGCGTTATTCCTGCCACATGCAACCGTGGCCCGCAATAAGTTATAGGTAATCTTTTTATATTGAATTTTTATATAAATTAATATAGTGTATATATTATATTACTTCTAGTTATTTTTTATATTTTAATTTATAAAAAATAATTTTTTTATAAAATAAAAAAACATAATATATACTAATTTTTATGGCTCTAATGAATGTTCAACATTTAAAAAATCATCAATCATAAATATTTTAGGAATAATATTTTAATACAATAAAAATCTCATAATTATAATTTTTTAATTTTTTAAAAAATTATTTTTGTCTCATGAATTTTATATTTACTTTAAATTCATTAATTTAATGTTATATAAATATTA
This sequence comes from Populus tomentosa, assembly GCA_018804465.1. Taxonomy (NCBI): domain Eukaryota; kingdom Viridiplantae; phylum Streptophyta; class Magnoliopsida; order Malpighiales; family Salicaceae; genus Populus; species Populus tomentosa. The sequence goes on from JAAWWB010000373.1 coordinate 9,023, forward strand.
AAAATAAATTAAACTTTTATATATATATAATCATAAATATAATAATAAAACATGTAACTAACCAACTACAAAGAATATTAGACTAACATTTCTTTCAAAGAAAATTATAAATTAGGTTTTTTTTTTTCAGAATGAATTAAATAATTTTTTTAGTTTAAAAAATAATTAATTAATCTCTTGTGATAGAATTATAAAATTGGGTGAGCAAATAATGAAAATTTAATACTTTGACTGTGTCCTCTAAGCAAGTACCCCATTTATGTCCAACTTGAAACCTTCACCAGTGGAATTCCCATATAGCTCAGAACCAGTTGGTTCTTCACTCCTTCAATGGTCGCACAGTAGAAGCTTTCTGTTTCTCTGATCAATTCTTTGGCCTCCATAAGACTATCTTCCCTCATTCTCTAAGCCTGCAAGCCTACCTCTGGCAATAGTTGTAATTCCCTGGTACCACTAACACCACCATCGAGGCGGATTGAATCCTTAGCTAACCTTGGAAACTCCACAAGACTCCCAGCACTCTTCCCTTTCCCCATCGGAGGGAGACCCGCCGTGCAATTGAAGGCTAACCATTCACTTCTTACCCCTCTTTTCTTTGTCTTCTTCATCTCAATAACTAAGGCCTCTTTACCCATCTCCTTCATTTTCAATCTCAAACCAAATGTTTTTGCATGTTCTTATAGGCGAGTTTTCATCTCCTCAGACCTCCTCGTGGAAGTAACACCGCTGCAATCCTGATCTTCCTCCTGCCATTCTATTCCAATCAATCTCACCATTCTTTTTCTTCGCCTGGCAAGATCCTCAATCATTGGAGGCCATTGCACACCTTGACCAACGTCAAAATCAACTGTGTGCACCATGTCAGCATCTTCAGGGAGGGCTTCTAGCTGTAAATGTATTAACAGAGGAAATATGAAATGAAGCTTGGCTCTGTTACTTTACCCATACGTCAATGTAACATTGTAAAAAAAATGAAACCTGGAGTCAGAGAACTGACGGTTTCCGGAACAGACATGGAAACCCTTGCATTTCCTTTTTTATGTGCCCAACGGCTATTTTATTTACAGCTTTGTACCAATTTCCATTCGGAATCCGGAACAGACATGGAAACCCTTTAATTTCCTTTCTATAAAAAGACTTCGTTAGGGAAACAATTTCACACTTTCTCTGCTAATCGGTTTTCTTCCAACTCCAAGCAAGTATTTCAAGCGAAAGCATGGAGCCATCGTCATCTTCTGTCTATTCAACTCAGTTTCTTGCCAAAAAGGTTACTGTAGAGTTCATTATTGTCAAGGAGTTGGTGTTGAGGAATCATAGATACAAGCAGATGTTTACCAACACAGACATCAGTTTATCTTCAGCCATGAAAGCTACTCTGCACCTCGCCATCTCTGATCAAGCTCGTAAACTCCACGGTGAAATTGACCACATATTTGTCTGCGTTCTCCACCCGAGGTTCAATATCATGACTGGAATCCATGTTGATGAGGATAAGGCGGTCTCGTGGGATGTTGTCGAAAACCCGCGATAAGTTACAGGTAATCTGTTTATATTGAATTTTTATATAAATTAATATATTGCATATATTATATTAGTTCTAGGTATTTTTTATATTTCAATTTATAAAAATAACTGTTTTTTTTTTAAAAAAAAAAACTTAATATATACTAATTTTTATAGCTCTAATGAATATTTAATATTTAAAAAATCATCAATTAAAAATATTTTAGAAATAATGTTTTGATGTGCAATAAAAATCTTATAATTATAACTTTATAATTTCTTTTATGAACCATTTTTGTCTTATGAATTATATATGTACTCTAGATTCATTAATCTAATATTATATGAATATTAAAAATAAATTAAGCTTTTATTAATATATATACACACACACAACATGAATATAATAATACAACATGAAACTAACCAGCTACAATTAAGGATATTAAACTAATAGTTATTAGTATTTATTTCTTTCAAAGAAAATTATAAATTAGTCTTTCTGATTTTTCTTTTTTCAGAATGAATTAAATAATTTTTTTAGTTTAAAAAATAATTAATTAATCTCTTGTGATAGAATTATAAAATTGGGTGAGCAAATAATGAAAATTGAATACTTTACGTGTGTCCTCTGAGCAAGTGCTCCTCCATTTATGTCCATCTTGAAACCTTCAGCAGTGGAATTCCCATATAGCTCAGAACCAGTTGTTTCTCCTTCACTCCTTCAATGGCCGCACAGTAGAAGCTTTCTGTTTCTCTGAACAATTCTTTGGCCTCCATAAGACTATCTTCCCTCATTCTCCAAGCCTGCAAGCCTACCTCTAAGAGTGCCTTGCTTTCTCTGGCAATTGTTGTAATTCCTTAGTACCACCAACACCTTCACCATCGAGGTGGATTGAATCCTTAGCTAACCTTTGAAACTCTACAAGACTCCTGGCACTCTTCCCTTTCCCCATCGGAGGGAGACCCGCTGTGCAATTGAAGGCTAACCATTCACTTCTTACCCCTCTTTTCTTTGTCTTGTTCATCTCACGAACTAAGGCCTCCTTACCCATCTCCTTCAGTTTCAATCTCAAACCAAATGTTTTTGCATGTTCTTATTATAGGCGAGTTTTCATCTCCTCAAACCTCCTCGTGGAAGTAACACCGCTGCAATCATCTTCCTCCTGCCATTTTATTCCAATCAATCTCACCATTCTTTTTCTTCGTCTGGCAAGATCCTCAATCATTGGAGGCCATTGCACACCTTGACCAAAGTCAAAATCAACTGTGTGCACTATGTCAGCATCTTCAGGGAGGGCTTCTAGCCTTCTAGGATTACAGAATTGGCTGTAAAGTGAGCAAACCTTCCATAAGGAAATATCTGATAGGATGTTTTAAATGCAGCCTCATAATTCTTGCTCGCTTCTTTCCATAAAGAGTCCACTTCCCCTTCCATGTGAAGCTAGCCGGCACCAATTGGTGCTAGTTAAGTCAACAAAATAAGCATCAATTTGGTGCCACTTGCAGCACCAATTGGTGCCACTTACCCACTTGCCCACTTGCCTTGCTCTTATCTTTTGCAAAACAAAGATAAAGAAGCTTGTCTATAAATAGGTAGTGCATCCTTGCCTTATGTGTAACACAAGAGAGAAATAAGAGAGAAGAAGAGTGAGACAAGTGAGAGAGGGAAAGTAATCGCATAAAATTGTGAGGTATTTGTGAGGAAGAGTAAGTGAGGTGTTTTTTCCTAGTAATAGAGAGATTTTAGTTGTTTTTCTATTGGTAGAGAGAGGTTATAATTCCCACATTACTTAGTAAAATACTTCTATACTTGCCCGTGGACGTAGCCAAATTGAATGAACCATGTAAATTCTTGTGTGTCTCATTTCTCATTTTATCCTATCATTTACCTTTTGTCTTGTTGGGTTTGCATGCAAGTATCCTAACAGTGGTATCAGAGCCTTCTTGGTTGGTGTTGATAACACATAAAAGTTATTCGTGTATATGGTTACTATTCACGTCTACGGCACTATTCATCCATACGGTACTGTTCACATACATTATTGTTGGCGTATATAGAAAGTTAGTGCGGTGATTAAATACAATCTAGGAAGTTTTGTCTAAGGAGATTGGGTTTTAAACGAGACTGTTTGTGACCCGTCCAATCTTTCCTGGAAACTTACTTAGTGAAGTATTATTCACACGATACTATTCCTATATAAGTTAAAGATTTGTGAAACGGTGATAGCTGAATAGATCACGGTGAATAAAATGGTAGTAAAGTACGAGATTGAGAGATTCAAGGGGAGCAATTTCTCACTATGGAAAATGAGAACAAGGCAATCTTGAGGAAAGACAATTGCTTGGCAGCAATTGGGGATCGGCTCGTGGAGATCACTGATAATGCAAAATGGAATGAGATGGATGGCAATGCTATTGCTAACATACATTTAGCATTAGCTGATGAAGTATTATCAAGTGTAGCGAAGATGAAAACAGCTAAGGAGATATGGGAGACTCTAACAAAGCTATACGAGTCCAAGTTTTTGCACAATAACATTTTTTTAAAACGGAGACTTTATACCCTTCGAATGGCAGAAACCACGTCGGTGACTGGCCACATCAACACAATAAGAACTCTATTTTCACAACTCACTACATTGGGTCAACAAATAGAGGAAAATGAACGTGTAGAGCTTCTTCTTCAAAGTCTTCCTGATTTGTATGATCAATTCATTATCAACTTGACCAATAATATCCTCTCAGACTATTTAGTCTTCCATGATGTTACAGCCGCTATCTTGGAAGAAGAAAATAGGCGCAAAAACAAAAGAGACAGGAACAGTTCAAACCAAGCAGAGGTGTTGTTGATGTCAAGAGGAAGATTAACAAAGCGTGGCTCTAGTGGGAGTCAAAGGCAGGGGAGGTCCAAATCAAAAAGTAAGAAGACTGTGAAATGCTACAACTGTGGTAGAAAAAGGCACTTCAAAAAGGATTGTTGGTTTAAAAAGGGTATACAGAACACTGCAGAGTCATCAAGACCTCAAGGATGTGTTGCAAGCACCTCAGAAGATGGGGAGGTTTTATATAGTGAAACAGCGACAGTCTCTATAGATAAAAAAGAGCTCACTGAGGTTTGGTTAATGGATTCAAGAGCAACATGGCATATGACTCCTAATTGAGATTGGTTTCATACATATGAACCCATCTCTGAAGGCTCAGTATTCATGGGTATTGATCATGCTTTAGAGATTGCAGGTATTGGCACCATCAAATTGAAGATGTATGATGGCTCAATTCATACTATTTCAAGAGTACGGCATGTGAAAGGCTTAAAACGGAATCTTTTGTCTGTGGGACAATTTGATAGTCTTGGCTGTAAGATTCGGATAGACAATGGAATCATGAAAATTGTCAAAGGAGCGCTAGTGGTTTTAAAGGCAAGAAAGATAGTTGCAAACTTGTTTATGTTAATATCATGAGGTAGAGGCTTTAATCGCATCAACCAGTCCTGCAGAAGAGAAGACGATGATGTGGCATAAAAAATTAGGTCATGACACGACTAAAAGATTGATGTCTTCTTCCAAGTGCAGGAGTGTCGAAGTAATAAATAACCCGGAAAGACCAGAGTCGAACCACAAAGAGGTTAATTATATAAATTATAAACAACAACAACAACAACAACAACAAGAATAACAATAACAGTAATAGTAATAATAATATTAATAGTAATAATACTATTAATAATACTCAGTATGTGGCGTTGTTATACCTGAGAATGATCTAAAAGATTGGGTCACAGGTTTCTAGCCTATATACTGAGTTTATGAAAAGATCAAAAAGATATATTATATAATATAAACAGATTTCTGATGCGAATGAACAAGGCAAGACCAATCAATGTCAGGATCCTTGATCAAACACAGAGCATACTTAACGTATATAAAATATAACAAGAATGTAAATAATAATAATAATAATAATAATAATAATAAAAGAAGAGGAAGAAATTAATGAGAACTTTGAGATGGAAGATTACTGTAAGGATAAAACAATGATAAAAACAAATGTCAAGGTTAGAGGATCCACTAATGGTATTTCAAACAAGTATAGTATAAACTCTTATTACTCAACTAGAATCCACACACGAAGAAGGTTCCAATCGGATGATTTGTCATTAGTAGCTCATTATAAATTGTTAACATGATCATATTAATTATCTTGTTTACATAACACCAAACTTTTAAATATTGTCAGGAATTCATGATGCTAACTTATGTTAACAACAAATCAAGTTCCTTTCATAGCACAAGTGTAGGTAATACCATACGATTGGGCTATGAGAGTGCCAAGCATTTGTTGTACCAAGTGTTATACAACACAAATCTAGATTAACCATTTAACAAGCAAGGTATTAAGAATTAGTAAGATAAAAAGATAAGACATTTTAATATTAAACATTAAGGTCCATGTTGAGTTTACACTATACTTATTCTTACACCATTAGTGTAACCTTTTCACCTTGACATAATAAACTTAGCTAAACATAATGAAGAAGAGAAATATAAATAAACAAAACAAGAACATAAATAAGATACAAGTTAACCAAGGAAAGGAAATGAAATGAAAAGCATAAACAAGATATTAATGAATGCAAAACTTAAGAGTTACAAAAAAAATATAAAGAGAGAAATAAAGAGCATGAACTTGATTTGAACAACCAATCCCCTAAATACATGGCAAATGCCTTCTTTTATAGGCCAAAATTCGGAATTATTGATTTGATGACTAATTGTTGAGTGGGTGGCCAACTTTTGACTTTATGAAAATCCTTATCTTCTTGTCTGAATAAAACAAAAATGCTAGCATCAAAACTGGGTCCACTTGAAAACATGAAAGTTGTAAGAAATTGACTCAGCTTTCCAGGAAAAAAAAATGGAGGTGATTTGGACTTCTAGAACTCCAGATAAGGGCCAAACACTGAACAGTGTTCGGGCTATAGAATAGATTCGGACTTCTCCGTTGTTGCTATAATTTGGACTTGCAAACGGCCTTCTTAGATCTTGATGAAAACATGAAAGTTATAGGCCTATGTCTTGCCAAATCTGTGTAAACATTTGAGGTCATTTGGACATCTAGAACTCGAGATATGACCCAATTACCGAACAATGTTCCAATTTAGACTGCACCAACATCCCTTTTCTAAGCTTCACTCTCTCTTTATCTTCACAAATTTCAGTAGTTGAATTCATCAATCAATCCTTTGATTTATGTGATATGCCTGCATTTAAGATGAACATTTATCATATATTAAGGCATTTTATAGTATTAGACTTGTTATTATAAAACATGCTTTAGTTAAGGAGTTATTGATACTTTAAGTGCAAAATGATGATATAAAACCTTGATAAATATGCACTTTTAAGTACTAATCAGGTCACATGTCAGAGAAAGGTTTAAAGGTTCTCTTTGATCAGAAGTTACTCCCTAGGCTTATAAAGGTTACTTTACCTTTTTGTGAGCACTGTGTTACAAGTAAACAACACATGTTGAAGTTTGGCACATCAACAACTAAGAGCAAATGCATCTTAGACCTGATTCACTCTGATGTTTGGCAAGCACCGGTTGTATCCTTGGGAGGAGCAAGATACTTTGTATCATTCATAGATGACTTCTGAAAAGAAGATCAAGTGTTTGAGGACTAACAATAGAGGATAATATACTAGTGATGAATTGGATAACTTCTGTCAATATGAAGATATCAAACGGCAGTTCACAACAACATACACTCATAACAAAATGGAGTGGCAGAGCAAATGAACAGAACTCTATTAGAAAGAACAAGAGCAATGTTGAAGGCTACAAGTCTAGAAAAGTCGTTCTAGGCAGAAGTAGTCAATACTGCCAGTTATGTGATAAATCAATCTCCGTCAACTGTAATTGAGCTGAAGACACCGATGGAGATGTAGACTAGAAAGCCAGTTGGTTATTCTTGATTGCATATATTTAAAAGTCATGTGTACATGATGTACAATACTCAAGAAGTTAGCAAGCTGGATTCAAAATCTAGAAAATGTGTATTCTTGGGATATGTTGATGCAATGAAGGGGTATCGCTTGTGGGATCCCACTGCCCACAAGATAGTCATCAGCAGAGATGTCATATTTGCAGAAGATAAAATGCAAATGGAAGAACATAATAGCATTTTAAAGGAGACTACAACAGCCCAGATGGAAAATACTCAGAATCATACTTCTTCTGAAACTGCACTAGAGCATGAAGAGCAAGAACAAATAGAGCCTGAAACTCTTGAAGTTTGGTGGTCCACTCGTGAAAGAAGACCACTAGCTTAGCACTCAGAATATGTTACTGAGAGCAACATTGCATACTGTTTTCTAATAGAGGATGGAGAGCCTTCAACTTTTCATGAGGCTATCAAAACCACAAATGTATTTATATGGATGATAGCAATGCAAGAGGAGATTGAAGCTCTGCACAAGAATAACACTTGGGATCTTGTTCCGCTACCACAAGGAAGAAAGGTCATTGGCAACAAATGGGTTTACAAGATAAAGCGTGATGGAAATAATCAAGTGGAGCAGTATCGTGCAAGATTGGTGGTGAAAGGATATGCTCGGAAAGAAGGAATAGACTTCAATGAGATATTTTCTCCGGTGGTATGACTTAGTACAATCAGAGTAGTCTTAGCAATGTGTGCTATATTTGATCTTCACTTAGAGCAGCTAGATGTGAAAACTACATTTCTTTATGGAGAACTTGAAGAAGAAATTTATATGCTCCAACTAGAGGGTTTTGCTGAAATAGGCAAGGAGAACTTGGTTTGCAAGTTGAACAAATCTCTATACGATCTCAAACAAGCGCCGAGGTGTTGGTTCAAGAGATTTGATTCCTTCATAATTAGCCTTAGGTACAACAGACTCAGTTCAGACCATTGTACATATTACAAGAGGTTTGAAGAAAATGATGTTTTCATCATTCTGTTGTTGTACGTGGATGACATGTTGCTAATAGGCCTTAACAAAAATCGAGTTCAAGAATTGAAGGCACAGTTGGCTAGGGAGTTTGATATGAAGGACTTGGGACCAGCAAACAAGATTCTAGGGATGCAAATTCACTAAGACAAAAGTAAGAGGAAGATTTGGCCTTCTCAGAAAAATTATTTGAAGAAAATCTTGCGACGCTTCAACATGCAAGATTGTAAGGTAATTTCCACCCTACTTCCTATTAACTTCAAAGTTATCCTCAAGTATGTCTCCTAGTAATGAAGCAGAGAGGATGGAGATGTCTCGAGTATCGTATGCATCAACAGTGAGAAATTTAATGTTTGTCATGATATGTACAAGACCAGACATTGCATAAACAGTAGGAACAGCTAGTCGATACATGGCAAATCTTGGTAGAGAGCATTAGAATACTATTAAAAGGATCTTGAGATACATCAAGGGTACCTCAGATGCCGCATTATGTTATGGAGGATCAGAATTTACTGTCAGAGGTTATGTTGACTCAGATTTTGCTGGTGACCTTGAGAAAAGAAAATCCACTACAGGCTATGTGTTCATAATTGCAGGAGCTATGAGCTGGGTCTCTAAACTTCAGATTGTTGTAGCGTTATCCACAACAGAAGCTGAGTACATGGTAGTTATGCAAGCTTGTAAAGAAGCAATATGGATGAAGAAACTTATGGAGGAGCTCGGGCATAAACAAGAGAAGATTCTTTTGTATTGTGATAGTCAGAGTGCCTTGCATATTGCAAGGAATCCGGCGTTTCATTCAAGAACAAACATATAGATGTTCAATATCACTTTGTTCGCGAAGTGGTGGAAGATGGAAGTGTGGATTTTCAGAAGGTTCACACAAAGGAAAACCCAACAGATGATTTGACCAAACCAGTCAACACTGATAAGTATATATGGTGCAGATCCTTTTATGGCCTAGCAGAAACGTAAGCAGCATGAAGATGGCAAGTATTGAAAGGATAGAAGAATCACAAATGATCAAGTGTGAAGACTTGATTAAATCATCAAAGTCTTTAGGTGGGAGAATGTGAAGCTAGTTGGCACCAATTGGTGCTAGTTAAGTCAACAAAATGGGCACCAATTCGGTGCCACTTGCCCACTTGCCTTGCTCTTGTCTTTTGCAAGACAAAGGCAAGGAAACTTGCCTATAAATAGGTAGTGCATCCTTATCTTATGTGTAACACAAAAAAGAAATAAAAGAAAAGAAGAGTAGGAGAAGTGAGAGAGGGAAAGTAATCCCATAAAATTGTGAGGTATTTGTGAGGAAGAGTAAGTGAGGTGTTTTCTCCTAGTAATAGAGAGATTTCAATTGTTCTCTTATTGGTAGAGAGAGGTTGTAATTCCCACATTACTCAGTAAAATCGTTCTATACTTGCCTATAGACGTAGCCAAATTGGGTGAACCACGTAAATTCTTGTGTGTCTCATTTCTCATTTTATCCTATCATTTGCCTTTTGTCTTGTTGGGTTTGCATGCCAGTATCCTAACATTCCAGTGCTTGAATCATATAATGAGCAAGTCGCTCGACAATTGAACTGAAAGGGAAAGCCTTCTCTTTTAATCGACTCATAATTTTTTCAGCCAACTCTTTCGTCTCCGTCTCCTCAGCCTCTCCATAAGCCTTAAGCAAATAGAGTATGCTCAATTGGTTATCAAATTCCATGCCAATACCAGGCAGAATCAAGGATGTTTGATTCATCAGCGTGCCTATAGATACCTCCATCAAGAGGCTCGCTGCATCATCTCCTGGAAAGTTATGTAGAGCAGGTGGACTGCTCTCACTCACCAACCAGTCGCTAATATCCTCAATTTCATTCACCGTCAATACTGGGTCATCTAAAGTAGTATTAGACTCTGAAATTAGGAAACATTTCTGCTCCACTGGCCGAAACATAGTGACAGGCGAATTGTCAACAAGAATAGAGAAACTTGGAGGCTCATCAACATGTATAAACTGGGGGAAAATAGGATAGAAGAGGAAACGTCATAGAAATCTTTAATAGGGATACATGAAAAAGAGTGATCAAGATGGCTGCTTGATTGGGCATCTCTGTTTTGAAAAAATCCCATGCTTCTTCTATAGGACTGTAAGTACTCTGCCATAGATAACAAGGAAGATCAACAAGCAATTTTTTTCCATGGAGTTCACTCAAGCTCGTCGTGGAAAATGCTTAATATACTTAATCATATGCTTAATAAAATCCTCTCTTGATCACTCAAATATATTCATATAGTTCATAATATACTTAATGGATACCCATTTGTTACCCTTGATTAGGATAACATGTAGTAGGATCAAAACACAACATTCTCTGTATAAAATAATTTAGTGATCTCAAGTCTAAAAATCACTTACTTAACCATTACGTAAGCTTTTTCATATACACATATGATCTCTCCATATGAGATTCTCATGTGAGTCAGTTCATTGTACATGTCACCTGATAAATACCTACATATTAATTTTATGCATCCCTCATACCTCAACTTATAAGAACAATTGCTTCCTTTTATAATGAAAAGAACATAACATGTATCAGTTTCAACGACTCTAGTTAATGTCCAGTTTTAATAAAAATTAACCATGAACATTTCAGAATAATGTTTTAATGCAATGGAAATCACATAATTACAAAAACTTTCTAATTTACTTTGAAAAATATTTTTATCCATAGAACTTTATCTTTATTTAGATTTATTAATTAAATATTAAATTTATTAACCAAATATTTGATAAATATTAAAAATAAATATTTTTTTTATTAATAATTAAATATATTTACAAGAACAAAAACAATATCTCATATTACTAACCTATTAGCTATAAATCATATATGCACATGATACCATCTTTAGAGAGCTTGTGGACACACATCAAGTTTAAGATAACTGAGGTAGCTTTTGTGATTGTGATTTAAAAAAAAATAAGTTGTAAAGAAGTACGGTTATGGTTAGTTGGATTTAGATATGTTTTTAGTAAATATTATGGTTGAAGTTTATGTGTATCAAAAAATATACATAAAATATTTGGTAGTTGTATTTGAGAGTGTAGTTGCGATTACTTTTCAAAATGTTTTTTATTTGGAAATGCATTAAAATAATATTTTTTTTTATTTTTTTAAAATTATTTTTGATATTAGCGCATCAAAATGATCTAAAAAGATCAAAAAAATATTAATTTGAAGTAAAGAAAAATAATAATTTTTAATTTTTTTCAAAAGTGTTTTTGAAATGCAAAAACAAATAAAGTTCTAAGGAATTTTACGAAACTCGATTAAAAAACATGTAAAAATTGCTACATAAAAACTGCATTTTAAATTTAATTTTTTAGTGGACCTCGTAGTATAAAATACAATTTAATTTATTACCAGACACCTTACTGTATTTATTTCACCACAATAATAGTCAATAAAACATAGAAAAATAAATAGGGTTCTAAGGAATTTTACAAAACTTTATTAAAAAAATATATATAAAAACTGTTGTATAAAAATTGCGTTTCAAACTTAATTTTTTAATAGATCCCATAATATAAAATATAATTTAGTTTATTATCAAACACCGTAAATACAAAAAGTAGCACAAAACAAACACAACTTTAAAGTGGTGCCCAGGACCTAAACAATGGGTCCTATGGTTAGTCTCGAATCCTCTAGAATTAGCACAGAATGTGGTTGGAGACACTTTAAACCACAATAATAGTCAATAAAACATGTGTTAGGACTACTTAGGTTCAAATGACATGTGTAGTTTCAGAAACTCGAGTATAGACTAAGAGAAGATTATTTTCTTTTAAGATATAAATTTGGACCGCCGATGTCGCTTTTTAGTCGATCCATGTTTATGCAAATCATCTTTGGCAATAGGCTTACCAAAGCTAGATGGGTCGGTTTAATCAAAAGCTGAACAGAGCTATTGGCAAGAGGCTCGGGAGAAATTCAATTAATATTTGACAGTGCAAGACACCAGTCCTGTTCTTGCCAATACCAATTACGCGACAGAGTCCATTTCCCAGCATGAGATCAAGCATGCATATAGTCAAATAAACATGGCCTTGTGCTGAACATATGACAATGAGCTGGTTTTCACTCCATGAGTTTTCGTCAAAAATCGAGCTCAAATCTAATCCATGGACATTCACACTTCCTTATTTAAGAGTATATTTGGTATTGTAATAGTTGTTGTGATTGTGGTTTGAAAAAAATTATTTTATAAAAATTATTTTTAGTTGAGGTTGATTTGAAAAAATAGATGTTTGGTTAAAACTGTAATTGAAATTGAGATCGAAGAAAAAATAGTTTTAATGTGTTTGGTTAAGAATGTTTTTGAAATTGAGATTATAAAGTAATTTAAAAATATATATTAATATTGATGGTTTTTAATTTAAATATTGTAGATTTAACTATTTCTATTTTATTATGAAATAAATCACATTTTATATATAAAAAATAATTACTTTAACAAAAAACTATCTATAATTCCATTATGTATAAATTCATCCTACAAGAACTACAAAATTAAGTAAAATATTATTAGGAATAAAATTAAGATTACAGTATGAGTAAAATTAATTTACCTTTAATTAATTTTTTAAAAAACTTATTGTTCACGTTCATATAAATAATACGAATAAAATCAATTAATTACACTGGTTTTTGAAAAAAATACCTCCACTGTTCATTAAATAATAGAGCACGGATCAGGATTTTAGCCGCGAAAGAAGTAACTCCTAACTCCTTTCTTTTCTTGTGCTTCAAAAGCAGGAGACCGTGGGACTCGAGAATAATAACAGGTGTTTGTTAATTAACTAAACAACTTGCAAAATAAAATCATAAAAAACGTGTACGCTACCACGTAGCAAAACGGTTTCTTAATCAATATCTCCCCCACCTATACAACTACCGTATTGAATTCACATTTGAGCATATTGAATGATTGAAGGCTTGAAAAATTATAAATACATCAGTGTACTTGCGGTGCATTAGGGAAGTCAACAGACCTAGGATCCTGAGCCAGCCCATTTGCCAGCTTAGGAGTAAAATTATCTCTGCTAGATGCCATATTAATGGGGCAACCTAGCAGTTCTTCTCCGCAAGCAAACACAGATCATATACGATATATAGACCAACAAGAAGCATCCACCCTACTCAAGGTTTTTCCATGGCAAGCCAATCACGGCATGTGGGTTGGTCACAACCCCTCTCACCTCACTTTCTTCTCTGCTGCCATGTGAAACTTTTCAGAACCACACCCACTTGCTAGGCTTTTATCGTTAACCTTTAGCTTTTGGTATTTGGTAACCAGACTACTCAGCGTTTCCAAACACGCCTTTGTCTACACAACAGTGATCTTTTTATGGTCCCCCATTTCACTCACGGTGGATCTTAAGGTCCCTCCTCCTTCCCTAAAACTTGTCACCTAGGAGGTCGTGCTCTCACCTTGAACTGCTTCTTTTTTTTATTTTGAAGTTCTTATCAAGCAATTGTTTTTGTGTTTTGATAAAAATTTGAAAAATAACTCGACAAACAGGCGCAATCGTGAGGTAATGAGCCTAATGAAAAGGAATAGACGATCTTGCCACTGAACCGCACAGTTATTGGCATTGTGATTTACTGTCTCCACTTCATTACAATTTAGACAGAAAAAACACATTATCGGTGCAGAGGACAGACATTAATGTAGCGACAAAAGGCAAGCAGTAAATGTCCCACAAATACCATGAGAGAGAGAGAGAGAGAGAGAGAGATGAAAACAAGGAAGCAAAAGAGAAAACCTTTCTCTCAATCTCCGATTCTTACTGGCTTTACCTAAAATAATAAAAAAGAAAAAAGTATGCCATCTATGTCTACAAACGAGGACCTTTCATCCATAATTAGGCTAAATCATTCCATCTCCTAACCTACCCCTCCTAGTAAACCCTCCATTCAAAAAGCGAAGCCAAGCTCCAGCACCAAGAGTTTCTCTTTACCCTCCTCAACCACCTTAACAAACCACCTAGCATATTCTCTCGCCATCGACCTTTCCTTTTCTTGCCCCTCGTCCTCTTAAACCTTCATCATCCGCTTTTGCAGCTCTGCACTCAATCCCCTAAAAATCCCTTCCCTTTAAGCAAAACCCGAGAAACGAAAGCAGCCAAAACCCATTTTATACTCCTAATTGTTTCTGTTTTTCACAAATCTATCAGACCCAGAAAGAGAAGAATTCAATTTGGATCTCCACCGCTCAATGTGGCGGCCGTGGGCTAAATCAACAGTTAAGATTCACGATACCTCGTCTTCTCCTTTCTCTTTCCCCACTTTCAAAGATATCCAAAACCTCTGCACAGAGGACCACCCCTCCAGTCACATAAAAAAATGCTCCTCCATTTTCCACCGGGTCCGGGTCGCCAACACCTTCCTTCGCTCCCTCGCGTTATCCTTACCCGAACCAAAACCCGGACCCGGACCAGAAAACAATGCCTCTCCAACCCCTAACAAAACGACAGCACCACCGCTTCAACAACAACCTTCTATTACAATCCCGGGTACCGACAAGCGAATTGTCGTCTACTACACAAGCCTACGCGTGGTTCGTTCAACATTCGAGGACTGCAAGATCGTCCTATCTATCCTTCGTGGGTTCCGCGTTTTGGTTGACGAACGAGATCTCTCAATGGATTCAAGTTTTTTAAACGAGTTAAATCAGATCTTCTCGAAGGGTGGTGGTTGCAGTCAGAAGCTGACATTGCCACGTGTCTTTATCGGAGGGAGATACATGGGTGGAGCCGAGGAAACCAGACAGTTGAATGAATCAGGTGAGCTCAAGAAAATCATAGAAGGGTTGCCTGTAGCGGATTCTGGTGTTTGTGAGGTGTGCTGTGGATATAGGTTTATTCTATGTGGTCAATGTAATGGGAGTCATAAGTTGTATATAGAGAAAGCTGGGTTCAAATCTTGCACGGCTTGTAATGAGAATGGTTTGATCAGGTGCCCATCTTGTGCTGTCTGATTTTTATTTTTATTTTTTATTAACTTTGCTGAGGAAATTAGAAGGTTTGTTGTTATTTCTTTTTGTGATGTAATAATCTTAAAGTAGGTGACACGTTAAAAATTTAGGAAACTAAGGTTATGTTAAATTTACCTTCTTTTTTATTATTATTAAAATATGATTATTATGTATGTTAGTTTTAAGCTATAGGAAGCGTATGAGTTTGATCAATCAAATCTTTTTACTTTTTTGTGGATTTTGGGAATTATACTCTTACAATTGTTGGTGTAGTGATTTCAATTTGCTTTGGAAGTAATTTTTATTATTTTTTAAATTTTATTTTTTATGATATGAATATATATAAAAAATTAGTTTAAAATAATAATAAAAAAAAAAAGTTAATTTTTTCAAATACGTTTAAAACATCAAATAAGATTCTAGGCAAAGGGGTGTGATGACTGATGGGGGCTAGTTTCTTTTGTTTT
>JAAWWB010000372.1:0-25002 GCA_018804465.1 Populus tomentosa
GGCAGAATTTCTTGAATAATGGTTCCCTCGCATCTGGATTGTGAAATTGGAAGGGGAAGGGGGAAATGGAAGGGAAGGCTTGAGGGGGGGTGGCAGATGGAAAGGGGGAAAGTGATTTATGGTTCTAGGAAGGGGAAGGGGAAAGGGAAGGGGAAAAGGGGAAGGCTGGAGGGGGAGGGGGAGTTGGCGGCTGGAAAGGGAGAAAGTGATTTAGGGTTCTGGTAAGGGGAAGGGGAAGGGGAAAAAGGGAAGGCTAGAGGGGGAGGGGGGGTTGACGACTGTTAAGGGGGAAAGTGATTTAGGGTTAGGAATTGTTCTTTTTATATTTTTTTTAAACCGATTCGGTTTGGTCCGGTTCAATCGGTTTAAGCTTTTTTAAACCGAAATCGAACCGGACCGGGTGGTTTTTTTTATTCTTTAATCAGTGTATTCAGTTTTTTCTATCGGTTTGGTTTTTTTTATTAATTTTTTCTTGGTTTTTTCAGTTTAATCGGTTGGTCGGTTTTTTTGAACACCCCTAATTAGTGGTATGAGGTGTAAATTTTTTCCAACTCTCTGAAACATTTCAATGGAGTTAATTTGTTGATGATTCCATCTATAATTAACAATTATCGGTGATTCCGTTGGTATGAAACAAGTTTTTTAATTGCACTCTTTTATTTCATATTCATTCATCCTGTAAATGCAGTAAAAGCACAACACAGTAACATTATTTCTATTTATAAGAATAAAATCACAAAAATTCATGTTTCATTGTCATGCAATAATAAATTAACATCATTATAAAGGAAAAACCAAGAAATATTACAATAAAGTCTATTTATAAGGTTGGTGTTTTATAAATTAATCCAAATTGTATTTTCCTTTTTTTTTCAATTTCATCATCTACATGTCCACCATAATCTTCTACATTGAATTGTTGCTCGTTGATATCATCATCTTCGTCGACTTTTGTATGTCCAATGGTTGTCAATATATTATTTAACTCTTTAGCATCAATATCATCAAAAGTATTCTTAGCAATGACAAAATTTGAATTTTCATCCAAGTTGGTAAAAAAGCAACTCGATATGGATTGACTAATTCATCAAGTTGAAAGACATCATCTTCCCCAATGACTTCATCATTATCATTCTAAACAACTTGAACATGACCTCTCGGTTTAGTTTTCACTATGGATAACCAATCAACCCTAGAATGATCATTTCTAAAGGAAGGAGTGTATGTGTATTATACTTGTCGGCATTGTTTGGAAAAAAACAAAGGCATCATTAATGTTGCAAAGTCTAACTTTTGTATTAATTTCGATCAAACCAAAATGGGGATCTACTCTAATTTTTTTTATTAGTGGTATCAAACCAATAGCATTTGAATAAAAAGACTATTTTGCTCAATATGATATTGCAATTCAATCATTTCTTTTAACTTCCATAATAATCAAATTCAAACTCATTAGAAGTCGATCCTTTAACATAAACTCCATTGTTTTAAGTCTTTCAACCCTAATCATACTATTTAGTATGAAAGACATGTTCATTGATGAAAATACCCATTATAGAACTTTACTTTTCTTTCAGGACCCAAACAAACAAAGTAAATTCAAAATATCACTAGGATTCCCTTCTAATTTGATAAGCCTAGTACAAGATTACAACCATTATCATTTAAAGAGAAATGTGTAATGAAATTAAATTTTACAAGAGATAAAAAAAATTAAATTGTGCTTGCATGTATTCTAAACCACGTGACAAATTGTTCATTTTGTAATTGAAAATTTTGAGTTTCAGTCAGGTGTGAGTTTTGAGATAGTGAAAATTGAAGATCTTGGCTACGAGAAATTATTCAATCTATCAGTTTATGAGAGTATAAGATAAAAATTATTCAAAAATAACAACATGTTAATTATTATACTTACTGAATGAAAGGTCTCAATTCATCGCAGTTAAATAAACATAATTATATATGTCTAAATTTGACTTCTATCAAGTATCTTTCCCCGATTATATATTTTTTTTACAAGTCATCTAGGATGGAAAAATAATGACACTCAAAGGCATTTCCCC
The DNA here is from genome assembly GCA_018804465.1 of Populus tomentosa. Lineage (NCBI taxonomy): Eukaryota > Viridiplantae > Streptophyta > Magnoliopsida > Malpighiales > Salicaceae > Populus > Populus tomentosa. The sequence continues at coordinate 2,064 of JAAWWB010000372.1, forward strand.
TCTGTCATCATGTATTGGAACACGGTTAATACTTGTTCTCAAGTAAGGCTCAAAATAGTATGAGATATATGTGATTTCTTTAATAATATAAGCCTCGCATATCGAAATCTCAACATACTCCTGTTTTTTACTTTGCTCTTAAGGTTAAACAAATATCTGCACGAAATTAATTATTATCGGAATTCATAAATAGATATTATTGACGAGTTTATTTTATCAGTGATATTTTATGTAGGCTTGACATGTTATTTTTTATTTTTTTCATTCATTCCTTTTCCATTGTAATTCTGTCGGTATATACTAACAGAGACTTTCCATCGGTGTATATCAAGGGACATAACAGACAACTATTTTATTGGTAAATGTCACTGAAATTTATCGATGAAATTTTTGTATTTGTTAATTTTTTGATAGTAAAAAACATAGACAAATCATGAATGTCTAAAAAAAAATCACTCTATATTTTTTTATTAAAAAAACATGTTAATGTTAAAAAAGATACTTTTTTAATACATTAATTTTTTATTTCAAATCTTTTAAAAAGAAAAAGAATAAAAATAAATAAAAAGGTTAAAAAGGCCTAGCTAACCAAACCAGCATGCCTAAACCCTTTATATTTTAATATCATGCCCCTTTGTATTCTAATTTTTTTTTAAAAAAAGTAGACGACGTATCCTTCGTTTTTCAATTTTCCAACCATCAGATAATCCAATCATGCATTCCGAGTTTATACCATGTTGGTGCAATTTCTGCGAAGAAAGAAAAAGAAAAACAGAAATGCTGAATGTTATGCAAACCACACGCTTTCTCACCTTGTGCTGCCTCAGCTGCAATTCGCAGTCTCCTCTCCCAACTTAAGATTTTTTATTCCTGTCTGCTCCTGTAGTAGATACATTCCAGAAAAAGAGATTGTATGATCTTCTTCCAAAAATATTGTAATAGAGTTCAGGTATTAACAAACCTGAGAGATAATCTATCAAATTTCCATTAGCCATGTACTCATACACAAGACCCATGTTGGTGCCTTCATCGCAGTACCCAACAAGATTAGTCAAGTTTCTATGAAGCACTCTCAAAAGAAGTTTAACCTGTAAATGAATTCAGAATATGAAAATGTGTGCAAATGAGGAGCTGAAAACTTATTTCAATTCGTACTTATGAATTACCTCTGCCTCGAACTCCTTGTACCCTTGAACCGATGATGGAGACAACATCTTGACAGCTGCTTGAGTATCATTCAAGTAGCCATGGTAAACTGTCCCAAATCCTCCCTTACCGAGAATTCTTCCGAAGTTTTTTGGTCATTTTTAGGACGTCTGAGGACGTGAACTGCCGACGTTTTTCCTCTAGAGGCTCATGTGTCCTGCCGGTTTTATGTTCCACCTTCCCGGATGCTGAAATTTCAGGAAGTTCAGAGGTAGGTATTAATTGTGGAAATCATCTGCAATTATGCATGCACATTTAAACCTAAAAAATTTAAACCCTCACTTCTTCTACCTTCACTATTGGAAACCAAACTTTGTTTCTTTTTTCTCTTTAAGCAACATAATACGATTGCCAAACCAGCTGCAAGGACAAAAGCTGCTGCCATCAATGCAACTACTAGAACAACAGTAATTTTTTTTTTCTTTTTCTGGCATGGAACTGATGGATTACAAAGTTCTGAATTTCCGTCCACACTTGAATGATGTAAAATTTGAAAACAGAAGCCAGAGTTGGAAATATTGCAAGATGCTGTTTTTGAGGGTGTAAAAATGAATAATGATTTAGCTTATGACTAAATCTTTAATTTTCAATTTCGTTAAGGTCCCTTAACTTTATTTATGGTCCCTTAACTTTCTTTTTCTGAAAGAAACAATCTATAAATAGTTTAATCTGTAGACAGAACACAAATGTATTTAATATTCATCATTGTAAATGGTTGATGGAAGATAGAGAACCACTTTGCTTTTTCCGATACAGGTCAGCTGGAATGGGACCTGTGAGCAGCGAGCTTGTTTCCTGTCAAGTTTCTGCAGCAGTACGGAAAATATTACCCTTCTGATATGGTGTGAATATGAAAGTTACATATCAGTTTTAATAGCCATAAAGTCATAGTTATTTCAAGGATTGCAATTGAGACAGGAAATCAGGCACTGGTCCTGTCAAATTATTGTTTGACAAGTCTCTGAAATTGTAATAGAAATCATAAGAAAATTTCTTTTTGTACCAATTTTTTAATCATTCATATGGTTTGGAATGCGATCAAAATACTCACAGAGATTCTAGCAATTTCAGGCTGCCAATATCAGGAGCAATCTCCCCATCAATCCACTCGACGACAGATTCCTAGCGGAAAGTTCATAAATATAAGTGATACAGGGAATAAAAATTGTCTATGATTACTAAAATCCACACACTTACAAGGATATGATTCTAGGTGGAGCAGTATGATCATTGTAGGAACAATTAAGACTTGTCCACACATAATTTCGAGGAGCACTTGGATCTCCATGCCAGTTACTTCTTATTCCATAGGTTGACTTAGTACGCAATTGCATTAACTATTATGTTCAACATGAATACAGTCATAAATTCCAAATTAAGCATGCTAAAACAAGGGACAAGACAAATAGTGAAAATGCACATATAAAAATATACATACCATCATCTTGGCGTGTCTGATTGTGGGAGTTCAACTGCAGAATAAACTTCAATTGCATTGAGAAGGGGTGGCAAGGTTTAACCTCTGGACTTAAAGATTGAAAACGTATGTTTTCCTCCTTTCAAGACTGATGGGCTAAACACCGTAGTTGTGTACAAGTAACTTGGAGTAAGATCTGACCAGTATTTTCCATTTAAGGAAATGTTGAAGTGTCGGGACTGGTTGGCTTCAAGCTTTACGATTTCAGTAAAGTGCATGTAGACATAAAATTTAAGAGTTGTATCCTGAGCGTCTATAAAGAATTCCAGGGGCTCGCTGGCATTTGCTGGAATGCTTGCGCTGTTCAAGACTGTTGCTCATGATAGTGTTTCCTTTTTGGAGACATGCATTACTCATCAAGAGATCAAGGAATCTTTATTTTCCATCTTGGATGATAAAGCTATTGGACTAGATGGTTATACATCTTTAATTTTTAAGAGAAGTTAGAACATTATTGGTGACTACTTTACTATTATTATGAGGTATTTTTTTTATTATTCCTCTACTTTGCTTAGGTCTGCTAATGCTACAAAAATTGCCTTGTCCTGAAGGTTGAAACTTCAACCGCTATGAATGACTTTATACCTATCTTATATTGTTGTAACGTGATGTATAAATACATATCTAAAGTTATTGTGAATAAATTGAAATCGATTTTTCCGGAGGTTATTGGATCTGCTCAGGTTGTATTTGTTCTGGGAAGGAAAATATTTGATTCTATCTTGTTGACTCAAGAGTTAATGCATAACTACCATTTAGCTAGTTGACACAACAAAGAGTTGATGTCTTATCACAAGTGTAGAAGTGTCAAAATAATAAATAACCAAGCAAGACCGGGATCGATCCACAGGGAGTTCAACTATATATATATATATATTAACAAAGAGTTAAATAGGTCTTTAAGATGTGAAATTAATGTGAGGATTAAACAATAATAGAAATATATGTCAAGGTTAGAGGGTCCATTAATGTTATTATAAATAAGTATAGTATAAACTCTTTTTATTACTCAATTGGAAACCACACTTAAAGGAGGTTTCAATCGAATGGTTTATCCTTAATAGTTTATTATAAATTTTTAACATGATTATATTAATTATCTTATTTTAGTAACACCACACTTTTAAATATTATCAAGAATTCATGATGCTAACTTATGTTAGCAATAAATTAAGTTCCTCTCATAATAACGATGTTGGCCGAAGACTATGAAGGATCAAGCATTTGATGTACCAATTGTTGTATAACATAAATCTAGATTAACCATTTAACAAGTAAGGTATTAAGAATTGATAAGATAAAAAGATAAAACATATTAATAATAAACTTTCTTGGATATAAATATTAAAATCCATGTTGAGTTTATATTATACATATTCTAACACTATTAGTGAAACTTTGTCACCCTAACATAATTAATTTAGTTAGACATAATGAAGAAGAAGAACATAAATAAACAAGATAAGAATATAATTATGATATAATTTAACTAAGAGTAGTAAAGGAAATGAAATCATAAACAAGAAATTAATGAAAATAAAATATGCAATAAAAGTAGAACATTAAAACTACAAAGAAAGAAAACAAGAAAATAATCTTGATTTGAAAACCAAGATGCCTAAATGAATGGTAAATACCTTCTTTTATAGGCTAAAATTCAAAACTATTTATTTGATAATTGATTATTGATGTAGTGGCCAACTATTGATTTAGTGGATTTGGTGGACAACAACACTCAAGCATTTTGGCTGGATGAAATGACATTGATGCAATCAGAATTTGAAAAAGTATTTTTCATGAAAGTTGTTGGAAATCATCTTATTTTTTCCACCCACAACATGTTAGAGTATTTGGATCACTAAAGCTCGAGATATGGCTAAAATATTGAGTAGTGCTCCTGGTGGATATGGCGGATTGCCTTAAAGCTCTTGTCTAGATGAAATGTCCATGCTAACATCAGAACTTGAGCAGGTGATCCTCATGAAAGTTATTTGAAATTGTCTTATCATTCCACCCACCAAATTTAACATCATTTGGCCTTCTATAACTCCAACTATAGGTAAAATGTTGAGTAGTGTTTGGGCTGGATTGCAGGACAGATTCTGACTTCTCTCTTGTGGCCGAGCTTTGAATTTGAAAACAGAAGATTTAGGTCTTCCAGTCTTCATAAAAGTTGTAGGCCTATGTCTTAAATTTCTAGAATAATAACACAAAAATACATCCAAGGTCTACAACTCTAGATATGATCAAATGACTGAATGGTGTTCCAGCTTGATCTAGCATCTCTTCTCTAACCTTAGTCCTTTCTTTGTCTTTTCACTTTCAATAGTCAATTACATCAATCAATCTTTTAAATTGTGAGATATGCCTATATTTAAAATGAGCATTCATCATAAATTAAAGATATCTATATTATCAAACTTGTTATTATAAAAACATGCTTAAGTTAGGGAATTTAATGATACTAAAAGTACAATATGATGATATAAAACCTTAATAATAAAAGTACTAATCACTAGTTCTATAACTAGATGTGCTTTGAAAATTGACATCATGAAAGCTTTTAATATGGTTAGTTGGGATTTTATCCATGCCAGTTTAAGAGCTATTGGTGTACCTAGTGCCATGGTTAGAAAGATTGAGATATGCATGTCTACGACTCATTTCTTTATGGCTATGAATGGAGAGAGTTATGGTTTCTTCCCATCTTCCAGGGGTCTTCGGCATGGTGATCTTTTGTCCCCTTGTTTGTTTGTTCTAGCCATGAAGGGTTTAAGAAACATTCTTAGAGAGGCCTTACAGAACCCGAGGTTTCGTTATCACTAGCGGTGCCAGTAGAATGTCATTACTCACTTGTGCTTTACTACTGACCTTATGATATACTATTATGAAGATAGGGACTCAATAAGGATTGTGAGGAATGCTCTGGATGATTTATAGGGTTGTCTGGTCTTGTTAGAAATCTAGAGAAAAGCATAATCTTCTTATAAGGAGTTAATGATGAGCTTGAGACCTCTTTGCAGGATATTTTGGGTTTCAGGCTAGATTCTCTACTAGTAAGATACCCAAGTGTCACATTGATATATACTAGACTGACCACTTTAATTGTAAGCCTTTGGTGGAGCAGATTCTCTCTAGGATTAGGTTATGGACCTTAGCTTCTCTTACTTATGTTAGGCGTCTTCAACTAATCAAATCAGTTCTCTTCTCCATCTAGGTTTATTGGTCCTCCATGTTTATTCTCCTTTGCTATATTATTAAGAGAATTGAAGGTATATTGGTTGTCTTTATTTGGAAAGGCTGCTCTTTCTCCCACTCAGGGGCTAAGGTGGTATGGGACTATGTTTGTTATTCCCTTAAAGAGGATGGCCTAGGAATAAAAAGGGATCAAACTTGGAATAGAGTAGTTATTCTCAAGCATGTTTAGCGACTGCTTTCATATATATCATCAGTTTGGTATGGATAGGTCAATAATATCTATAGGCAGATCCTTTTAGCATGTCAGGCCTCCTTTAGTGTCCTTTTGGTCATGGAGGAAGATTTTACTTGTAGAGATTAGTGTAAATGAAAGTTTGCCTTTAGTATTGATGATGGGACTACTACCTCTATGTGGTTAGACTGTTGGTTTCTAGATGGGAAACAGTTATACGACTTAGTGCCTTTTATGGTGATCCCTTCTACTAGGCTATTGTGGAATGCTAAGGTCTCAGACATTATTGAGGGGGATACTTGGGCTTTTCCATCAGGTAGTTTGGAGCTCCAACCTATTTAAGAATTGATTACTTTTAACTTGAGGAGTGCCTTATTAGACCACTATGTCTGGAATGGTCACTCATCGAGAAGGTTGTACATTGACTTGGCATGGGAGATTTTTAGAGATTCCAAACCCACAAACTCTATGCACCATCTTCTCTGGTTCCCGGATTTCATCTCAAGACACACTTTTATTATGTGGCTTGCCTTTATGGGTTATCTCAACAATAGAGACAGACTATATGTTTTTCATATCATTTTCTATCCAACATGTATTCTTTATAGTTTGCAGGTTGAAACATATGAACATCTGTTCTTTTAGTGCCTTTTCTATACTATAGTTTGAGTGTTATTACAATCATGATTTTTATAGGTTAACCTTCTTTGACATAACATCAACTACTTCCATGAGGATACACACACTTGAAAAAGAAGAATGAATTTACACATCTCCTTGTTTGGTTAGCTTTTTCAGCCTTGATTTATTTTATCTAGCATAAGAGAAATAACAAATTCTTTCATCAAATTTACCAATCTCATTACGATGTATGTGGGGATATTTTTTATTTAGTCCAGTCCTGTTTTAGTAGAGTTAGAACCAAGGTTTCACATCCCAACTATTTTCAGTTACATTTGGCGTTTCCTAGAGTCATTAGATACCATTGTTCTTGTTGTTTTAGAGGTTCTATTTAGTATAGTTTCATATATAATCAACTAGTTGACCGGTTAAGGAATTTTCAAAAACAAATTGACTAGCTCATATGTCGTTTGTCTTTACAATCTACTTTTATCTCTCTTTTTTCAGTTTTTTTTTTTTTAGCTTTTGCTTCTTTTTCTTGTTATTTTTTTATAAGATAGACTAGGGTAATAAGCTTCTGTACTTCTTAGGGTGGTGGTAGTGGCAAGAAAGGATTTTGACTTTGGTAATATATGGTCATTGAGGCTCGGGTACTAATCTCTGCACATTTAGAGAAATGATTTGAAGTCTATAGATGATCATACACATCATCGGGATACCTAAGACATTTCTGCAACATATTAAGTTAGAAGTACTTACCAAAATTTAAAAACAACAAAAAACTTTGTGTTTAAAATGCCTCACCTGATTGTTTGATTGGTTAACGAACCGTTATCCAACCGTGTGAAGTACACCAGTGATTTAAGTTGTATTACATATGTCATTTTTCAAGGGCCTTGTTTCTAATGCTAACATGAAAGGTATCCCATAGCTTGCATTCACAAGATAGACGTATTCATAATTTCATGTAAGTAAATATATAATCTCCTTGTCTATAGGATTGGATGCATTTTTTCACACTAACCCACTTATTAGGCCCAAGATGCAGATTTTGGTATAGCATTTTGGCCATCATAATTTCCATGCATGAATCAAGATCTGATCAAATATTTGTTTGCTTTGGTGATCGTTACATTATAACAATGTCTTTCACCTTGAGGAAAGCTCCTTACATACCATAACTACCAGTCAAAGTTAGTTGAACTGGATGCAGTTGCAACACTTTTACTTACTTCAGTCTCTATAAGTGATGCATTTGATATGTTATTCAGATCAATTATGGCATTAGTGTAGCTAGTATTTAATGTTAAACCACAATCTATGCTAATGAGGTCTAAAACATAAACACAAACAGACAACCTAAATCATGTTCATCGTTTGTCTCAGAAAATTTGAATTGATATATGAAATATTGATAATATATATAAAAACGTAATGGATCCTAAGCATGAACCAAAAGTACTGTAAGGGCTAAAAAACCAAGAAACATGTAAAGTAAACGGGGAAATATCTCCATGACCATCCACTAGTTATTGGATAGGAGAAGATAAACATACAAGTTATGCCTCTCATGTTTTAAGCTGTAATTTTAAAAAATAATTATAATTTACATATATAAACTAGTGATGGATAAATATATATTTGATATATTTGTTTAAAAGTCCACGATATGGTCAAAGACAGAGTAATGACCTAATATATCTAAACTTGATAGGATCCCAAGCCTAGGTAACATGAGTTTAGCATTACTTCCAAGCCCAAAATCCTTAGGTTCAACTATGGACTCAACTCAAATATATATGGATCTAACAAGATGCTAGATCCAATATTTTTAGGTGCGACTACTTTCTAAGCTCAAATGTGTGTAGGTTTGGCATCTTGCCATATTTAACATCCTTGAGTTTAGCTACGTGTTATACGTAAGGGCATGTGGGTCTCGTAAGGTGCAAGACCCAACATCATTGAGTTTAGTTACACAGTGAACCCAAATGCATATGGGTTTAACAAGATGCTAGACCTAACTGCCTTGGGTTTACCTATGCACAAAACCTAAGTGCATATAAGTCCAACAAGATGCCAGACCCAATACTATTAGGTTTAGCTACGTATTAAATTCAAATATACATGGATCTAGCAAGATGTCAGACCTAATATCTTTGGGTTTAGCTATGTACTAAGTCCAAATACATGTAGGTTTGGCAAAATGCTAGACATAACATAATTGGATTCAGTTACATGTTGAGCCCAAGTGCATGTGGGTTTTGCAAGGTGTCAAACCTAATATCTTTAGGTTCAGGTATACACTGAACTCAAATACATAAGAGTCTTGTAAGGCATTGAACCTAATTGAATATGAGTCTAGGAAGACACCAAATCCAATTGCCTCAAGTTTAACTACGCACCATGCCTAAATTTATGTGGTTCTAGAAAAATGCCAGACCCAATTGCCTTGGTTTTAGAATGAGCTAAACTCAAGTGCATATGGGTCTAGCAAAGAGCCAAACTCATCACCTTGGGCTTGGAGTCTTTCCAAACTCAATATGTATAGAGTTGATAATCTTTCAGGCTCCATATTGGGTGACGTGGCTTTGTTTATTTATTCTCATATATTTTAATGTAAAATATTAAAAGTCAATAATGATCATCTCCTTATATCATAAGGTGCATAAAAGTCTCTAAATGGCCTATCATATTTCCATCAACATTAATTTTATGTAAAGAATGTCTATCTCTCATTAATGTTATAATGAATGACACTTCAACTCCTCCATTTAATTAACATGAAAAAGTTCAGAGACTATATATACCCTATGAATTACTTAAGTAAAGGCTTCACACTTTTCCTATTCCATATTCATACTCTTATTTTCACATAGCATTTATCATATATTCTTAAGAACAAAAACTCTTGTTCTTAAGAATTTAAAGTTCGTTCTCCTAGTTATTGCAATTCCTTATTAAAAATAATTGATTTTATCATTTGAGCATCCCTAAATCCCACCAAAATAGATTGTTTTATAGGTGTTGAATCTTCTACCACTAATCATTAACTTTTTAAACTCTGGACAAGGGAACATTATGGTGAATTTGTAATCACCCTTGGTGATTGGTGATAGAAAATCCAACACTTATTCTTGAACATATTGGATTTGGAACATCATAAAAAAAATCCATTATGATCTTTTATCACCAATCCAGACACTAAAAAAACCCTTATTCTCGAACATATTGGATTTGGAACATTATAAAATTACACTGTAAATGGGAAATTGATAAAAAAAAAACCATAAGTTGTTCTTCTAGAATTGGTTTTTGATATCCTTAATCACTACTAATAGTACAGAATCATGAAACTCTCGGGATGGGATATGTCACGGATCTTCTTGTACTAATTTTCATGCTTGCTCCGTCAAAGTTTCAACAACTCATTAATCAAGTGCATGCCCTTAACTAAGTTGTTTTGGCATCTTAAGAGAAACATCAGGCCTTGCCGCCTAAACAAGTCCTAGCACATGAGGTGGCTCCTTTAGTCCCAACCTTTAAACAACAAGTATTCCCCTCTACTAAAAGACAACTTTATTATCCATAAGAGGCTCCAAAAAATGACTTGGAAAGCTTCCCATTTTAAAAATCTCTTAGTCCCTTTAGAGATCGCTATCAAAGACATGAAGCTCTCCCAATAAGTAGTCACTATAGACGTGATCTTTTTAGCCACCATGTGATTAAAGTTAGATAATAATCTCATCGTTCCAACCCAAAATTTTCCAGCTCCTTGGAGCCTATCAGACAATGTTCGGGAAGAAGTATGGTTGGTAGATACTTCTATAATGAGGTCTACAGTCCTCATGACATACAGGGATAACCTTTTATCAAGGTGAATCTTGTACACCCTCATCCCTAAGGAGTATATCTCTACTAATATAACTTTGGACAACTACATTGGTTCGGGGATCCACGAGAACATGTTTAAAATATGCATGGAAATTTTAAATTGGTCATCCATGTCGTAGAGCAATGACCCTCGATTGATTTTGGGTTGTTTGTTTTTGTGAATAAGGGAGTCGCCACCTAGTATTATGATCACTAGGAAACCTAAATGGTCTTTCATAGATTTTATGGCAAGGGACTGACTACGTAAATGGAAGGTATTAGCACCCCTAGTACGCCCTACCTAAGGTAAGCTGTTTAGTGTTTGGTTTGCCTTATAATTGCTATTGTGTTAGTGTTTTTTAAAGTTTAAAAGCAAGAACCATTGGCCAATATAGATCACACCCTTAGATATGTCTACAAAGTGCCAAGAAGAATCAATGCAGATCTCTTGAAATCTGTGTTTGATTCAGACTAAATTTACAACCTATGATTTATGAGATAGGTTAGAAATCTAAGGAGATTCAATATGTTTAAGAGCTTATTTTTTCCTTAGTGTTTCAAGTGTTTGCGACTCGTAAATCGTAAGAAAAATAAACAAAGATTTAGAAATCTAAGGAAATTCAGAAAGCTTTAAAAGCCTTTTTTTTTTTGCCTTAGTGTTTCATACTTTCAGGGCTCAGAAACCATGGAGTCAAAAATTGAAATGTTTTCAATTATAATCAAGGCTTCTTTCAAGGATGTGTGATGACTTATTATTCCTAGAAAAATATTTTGGATATTAACTACTTGGGGTTTCTTTATCCAAACATTAACAACGAATAATAACAAGTTATTCCCTATAATATTTTGGATATTCATCCATTTGAGATTTCTTTATCCAAACATTAACGGTGAATAATAGATGAATTCTCTAAAAATTAAGATTGTATATTTTTTGGAATATTGGCCAACACTTTTTGGAGTTTTACAAACACGTTGTAAAATCCAAAATGCAAGAAAATAATTTTTTTGTGTTTAAAAAATTCATGATAAAACACATTTTCTTTTAAATTGCAAATACTTTTTTTTTAAAGAGAAATTCAAAATATGTTAGGGTATTGGCTATATGCAACACATAAACATATTTTTTATATTTTCTTTGTAAAAAACACAAACATCACAGTTAATTGCAATTAAAGTTAACAAACCACATATTAGTCAAATTCATTAGGCTTTAATAAATCAGTTACTAAATCTTAAAAAATATGTAGAAGCATATTCTTATATTTTCATGGGAAATACAAAATGATTTTATTTGTCCTTAAAATACTTGATTATATGCAAATTAAAACATTAAAGTTTTTTGTCTTTTTGATTTTATAATTCAACAACATACATAAAAAAATAAAAACACACACACCCCTTTTTATTATGTTTTTCTCATATACCCATATGTAATTACAAATAACAAAAATTTAAAATAAAACAAACATATCACACAAATAAAAAATTACATAATAGCCCCTAAAAATCCAAAAAACTGCTGGGAAGGCTTCTGGATTACAAAAACAGTGGTGACGCATCTCCTCAACACGCCTCTACCACTAGCGGCATATAGGTTCATAAGCCGCCGTGAGGAAAAGCCTGGAAACAATGGGATCTGGCTCACCGTTAACGACAAAAGAAGAAAAACATAGGTGGTCAATTTTATTTCGGTATTTTTAGATCTGTTTAAAACATTTTGTTCTCCTTTCCTCCTAGTTTGTTTTACTTTCTGTAGATGTTAGATCGGCCGGTCGAGGTAGCTATGGGGTCAGCCTTGCTGCTATATGCATGGCTGCTGAAGCTACTTTTACGATGGGAGTGGTTGTTCGGTCGGCGATGGGGTTGTTGGATCGGCATTGAGAACAAGCCAAAACGGCTAGTGACATGACCAAAAGATTAATGTCTTCTTCTAAGTGTAGGAATGTTGAAGTAATAAATAACACGCAAGATTGGGGTCGAACCACAGGAAGGTTAGCTATATAAATTATAAATAATAATAAGTTAAAGAGGACTTTGAGATGTTTGATTAATGTGAGGATTAAACAATGATAAAAATAAATGTCAAGGTTAGAGGATCCACTAATGGTATTTTAAACAAGTATAGTATAAACTCTTTTTATTACTCAACTGGAAACCACACACAAAGGAGGTTCTAATCGGATGATTTGTCATTAATAGCTCATTATACACTGTTAACATGATCATATTAATCATTTTATTTAAGTAATACCAAACTTTTAAATATTGTCAGGAATTCATGATGCTAACTTATGTTAACAACAAATCAAGTTCCTTTCATAGCAGAGGTGTAGGTTATACCGTACGATTGGGCTATGAAAGTGCTAAGCATTTATTGTACCAAGTGTTAGACAACACAAATCTAAATTAACCATTTAACAAGCAAGGTATTAAGAATTAATAAGATAAAAATGATAAGACATGTTAATAGCAAGTTGTTTAGGATATAAGCATTGAAGTCCATATTGAGTTTATATTATACATATTCTTACACCATTAGTGTAACCTTTTCACCTTGAAATAATAAGCTTAGTGAAACATAATGAAGAAGAGAAACATAAATAAAAAAAAATATAAGAATATAAATAAGATACAAGTTAACTAAGTAAAGGAAAGGAAATGAAAAGCATAAACAAAATATTAATGAAAGCAAAACTTAAGCATTACAAAAATATAAAGAGAGAAATAAAGAGCATGACCTTGATCTGAACAACCAAGATGCCTAAATACATGGCAAATACCTCCTTTTATAGGCCAAAATTTGAAACTATTGATTTGATGACTAATTGTTGAGTGGGTGACCACATCTTGACTTGGTGACAATTCTTATCTTCTTGTCTGAACAAAATATCATTGATAACGTCCAAATTTGAACCACCTGTACTCATGAAAGTTCTAGGAAATTGTCTCATCTTTCCAGAAGAAAAAAATTAAGGTCATTTGGACTTCTAGAACTCAAGATATGGGCTGAACACTGAACAGTGTCTAGGCTGCACTTCTTCGTTGTTATAATTTGGACTTCAAAACGACCTTTTTAAATCTTAGACTCTACATGAAAGTTTTAGGCCTATGTATTATCTTTCCATCCATATAAAGTCATCCATAAATTTTAAATCTAAGTCAAAAATTGGGTAGCAACATAAAGCATACCTAAATCCGAGATCTACAGCTTCAGATATGATCCAATTACTAAACAATGTTCTAGTTTGGACTGAACTAACATCTCTTTTCTAAGTTTGACCCTCTCTTTGTCCTTTCAAATCAATCAATCCTTTCATTTATGTGATAGGCCTGCATTTAAGATGAACATTTACCATAAATTAAAGGTATCTTATATTATTAGATATGTTATTATAAAACATGTTTTAGTTAAGGAGTTGTGATACTTCAAGTGCAAAATAATGATATAAACATTGATAAAAATATACTTTTAAGTACTAATTAGCTAGCGAGATGGAGACTGTGGCTAAGGCGGAGACGAGAGCAGCTGAAAAATACAACGGGGGTCGCTGCCGTGTTCGATCCGAGAAAGAAAGGAACGGCTGTGGGGCTGCTTTTGTGTGGAGGAGCTGGGTGTGTGTGGGTTTGGGAGGAGAAGATAATAGGGAAAAAACTAGGGGAACAATGGGGGTCAGTCTGTGGGGGAGAGTGAGATATGTTGGCTGAGGAAAAGGGGAGAGTGAGGGTGGTGGCTGGACGTGTGTGGGGATGAAGAAAAGATGGAATGGCAGAGGGGTTGGTATGCTCTTTGGTCAGCTGAGGGGAAGAAGAAGCCAAAGGGAAAAGGCTGGATTAGGGGAGAAGGTAGTGTTGGCTGATATGGAGAAACAGCTAGGACAAAGAAAAGGTGAGGGGGAGTGGCTTCTTTAGGCTGGGGATAAAAATTAGGTTTAGGGTTTTGTGGTTGTCCTTAATTTTTTATCTTAAAATTGTTCTCTCTTTGTAAATTTGTTGCCCTCCTTTTTTTATTATGGCTGAAGGTTCACTTATATAGAAAATCTCTACACATGCTATTTAAGGAAATATTACAATAATTATTGCAGATTTTGTCTTCTATAACCAGAACAAAAAAATCATATATATATGGTTTTTTATATTGCAGTGATTACTTTCCATAACCAACGTGAATCAAATCCTATATATATATATAATTCAGTAATTATCTCCTTGATATATTGCTTCATTAATGTTAGCCCTAATGCTTTATGTTATCGCCACATGTTCTCTCTCTTTTCTTTTGTTTTTTGTTTTTTTAAAAAAATTTATCAAAACATGGGTAAAAAATTAGGTAGCAACAATCCAAGTTGGTAATGCTATGTGCAAGATCCTCCCATAACATTCAGAGGGTCAACACAAGCCTAATATCACAACCAGGAGTCAGGTTCTATCACGGGTTTTAATGACCTCTGTGTTATACTAATGTTTAGGTTTAGCACCAATACACACACCAAGAGAAGCTCCACATAATTCTTTGATATTACTCAATCAGGAGGGGAATTCACTAGGATATATTTAAAGAGGTTCATTGAAGAAATACTCAAGGTAGAAGAATTGATTAGGTTAATAGCCTCAGAAGCTTTGATAAGTAGAGTGAGAGAATGCTTTTTATGAAAGGATTTGTATGCTTTCCTAGGTAAAAGTTTGTTAAAGGTAAAGTAAGTCATAAAGAATCATATATAGGTAAAGGAAATCAGTATGTTAAGGCATGAACCTCCTCATTTCTACTAGGAGGTTGAGAATGAGAAACCTTTCAAACAAAATTGCTCTCCGAGTAGAGATAATAATTCTAAAAAAGGTAAAAACAAAAGTCTAGTAAATGAGTATATATGATGCCCTAAAAGGAAACATATAACTCTTCTAAATATTTTCCTCACAGAAGTCTCTATAACCATCAAGGGAAAAAACTTTATTTAATACCCATCTCTTATGGTGTAACCTTTAAACATATGCACTTCCAAGAATTTTTGTTTGTTCCATAAGGATAAAAAAAAACATGAAAAAGAAGAATGTTTCACACTCAAGAAAAATATTGAGAGGATGATAGCCGACAATTATCTAAAGCAAATTATTAAAGGGCATGCCCACATAGAACATGATAGAGCAGAGCCTAGTTAGCCAGCCCAAACCCTACATGAGATCGATGTCATCTTAGAGGCACTTTAGGAGGAGGGATACTTCTAATGGAAAAAGAAAATATTAAAGTAGGTCCTTACAATTGCTCACCTTCTAAACTAGTGGCATAAGTGCATCTTTTTCACTCTAAATGATAGAAAGGGAGTAACATCCCCACACAACGATGCCCTTGTTATCTCCACCATCATTTCCAACTATTAAGTTCATCGAGTGTTGGTGGATGAAGTCAATATGATCAACATCCTTTCCCGTGAAGTGATAGTATAGATAGGGATATCCCTTTTAAGAGCAGCCCCAACAAAGACTCCTCTCATTGAGATAGAAGGCTTGGGCATACCAGTGAAGGGAGCTCTAGAAATCTTAGTCATTATTAGTACTCCCTCTAAGTGTGTCTCCCTCCAGCAAACCTTCATGGTCATTAACATGTATTTGACCTATAACATCATTCTAGGTAGACCTTTTCTACATGAGATCAATGTTTTCATTGCACTAGGTACTGAAATTCCCAACTCAAAAGGAAGTGGTTTTAGTACGAGGGAATCATGTAACCTTAAGACAATGTCCCTCTACCTGTATGAAGGGTAAAAAAGCCCTAATATTAGACCAACAAGGGTCTTTAAAGGGTAGGCTAGAGGTCAAAACTAAGGCCATCATGCAGTTCAAAGAAGTAGCTTTAGGGGAAAAGAAAGGGGTTGTCACTAAGATATGCTCTACATTAAAACCACCTCAATAGAAATTAATGGTAAATTTCCTCCCCACTCGTAAGGCTAATTTTTCTCTCAACACTTTAGATATGACATAAACTTTTGAGGGAAAGACATCATGCAATAATTATAGAAGTGGATAAACTGTTAGCTGTTGGTTTTATCTACGAGGTCATGTATCCATATGGGTTGGCTGATATAGTCAAGGTGAAAAAAGCACTAGAAAGTAATGGATGTTTATGGACTCCACTAACTTGAATAAGGCTTGTCTAAATAATAATTTTTCTCTTCTAAAATTAACAAGTTTATGGACTTTACAACTGGATTTAAATTCTTAAGCTCTTTGGATATTAATTTGGGGTATCATCAAATCCATATATACCTAAAAGATAATGAGAAGACTTATTTCATTATAAAAGGATTGATTTTTTGCTAAAGGATAATGCTTTTTGGTTTGAAAAACACAAGGGCAATTTACTAGTGGATGGTCAACAAATTTTTCAAACACCTAATTAGGAGAAACATGGAAGCTTATTTGGATGACATGTTGGTGAAAAATATGACTTTTAAACAACATTTAAAGGATCTAAAAAGGTTTTTGTTGTTTTAAACAAACGTGAGATGAGGCTAAATCCTTCTAAATATGTGTTTGCCATTGGAGAAGGAAAATTTTTAGGTTTTCTAGTAAAAAGAAAAGGAATAGAACCTAATCCCAAGAAGACTCAAGCAATATTGGATATGACTCCTCCATAAAAGAAAAAGGATGTTCAATGCCTTACTAGGAGACTAACTGCCATCAACAAATTCATATCTAAATTATGGGAACACTACCATTCTTCAAGATTTTAAAGAATATAACAAAAAAAAACTTTGAATTGACACTAGAGTGTCAAAAAGCTCAAAGCTAATTTCTTCTCTCCTATGATCTGGTCATAGTAAAAAGAAACTAAAAGTATGTTCCTCTATCTTGGGGTTTCTGACCAAACAGTTAATGTCGTGTTGGTAAGAGAAGAAGGTATATAGTGCCCAATCTATTATTCCAGCCAAACTCTCCATTGTGTTGAAAAAAATTCTTGAAAGTGGAAAAGATGGCCCTAGCTTTGGTGAACGATTTTAGAAAACTAAAATTATATTTCCAAACTCATCAAGTTGTAGTACTAACAAACTAGCCCCTACGTCAAAATTCTTCATAAGCTAGACATGTATGGACGCCTAGTAAGGTTGGCAACTGAGTTAGGAGAATATGAAATCATATATCAATCTCGACCAACTATTAAAGAGTAAGTCTTAGCAAACTTCATAGTTAAATGTTCTTTTAGGAATGATCTCTATCAAAAGCATGTTATAATAGCCGAACAACCGATCCATTTAGAAAAAAACTATAATCCCTTCGTAGTCCATACTATTGATCCCATATTAGGAATTATATATCAATACATCTTCCATTTCTAAGGGAAATGGTGTTGGGTAGTGCTTGTGAGCCTTATGGGCAGGTCTTTGAATATGGAATCCGATTCAAATTCTCAGGAACCAATAATGTGTCAAAGTATAAAGCTTTCTTAGCAGGATTAAGCGTAGTAAAATCTTTGAAGGCGAAACTTCCATGTCCATAATAACCCCCAGCTAATAGTGGGATAATGTTAAGGGATATTTGAAACTAGAAATCCTACTTTAATAAAATACTTATAGAAAGTCCAAGTACAACTCTCTAGTAAAGATAAGGGTATAAAATATTAATTGATCACATTCCAAAGGGAGAGAATGAAAAACATAGATCTCCTATCCAAACTGGCAAGTTCTAATTCGGTTGAACATTTTTTGAAGGTATAGATTGAAATCTTGGAAAAACCAAGTATTAAAGCACTAATGGTTGTCCCTATTGACATAGTAGAGATTTTGAGAACTCCTTTTAAAGACTATTTGCTCATTGGAGAATTCTCCCTAGATAGAAATAAGGTTATTAGTTTAATTAAGTGAGCAATTGAGTATTGTTTGGTGGATAAGGTCTTATACAATTATTTTCCCTAACTCTCATGTTAAACTTCTCATGAAGAAAACACTTATGTTTTAAAGAAAATCCATGGGGGAATCTTTGGATTACACACCAACTTTAAAGCTCTTGCTACTCAAGTCACCAAGGCATGATTTTACTTGCCAACAATCTTAAGCGATGTTGTCAACTTGGTGAAAAAAATATAACCAATACCAGAAGTTTGCATCAGTCTCTAGACAACTCTTCACCATGCTGACAACCATATGTTCCCCATGGCTTTTTCCCAATAAGGAATGAACATCAAGATCACCTACCCTTTTATTAGGTTCTTCTACAAATATATCATTACTTGGACAACTATCTAGCTAGCTTATGGAAATTAGCACTTTGATGCCCCAACTCACAAAATCTGAAACATCAAAATTTAAAACTAGATCTAGAATCAAAACCCTAACTTATGGTTTATTTAGTTATTGATTCAATTTAAATGGATTTTTTTTTATTGGTGCACACCTCCCTATTATCATGGATAAATCAAAAGCCACATTTGTTAGTTATCCTGGAAACTTGCTATTTCTCCCTATTATCAGGCTTCTAAAAATATCCACAAAGATTTCAAATACTACACATGTCGAATGGATAGTTGTAATCCATTTACCTGGCAACCAATTACTCTTTCATTTATGACATATCATTCCTAGTCACGAAGTGGTAGAAATCATCAATGTATTCTTCAATATTTCTTTCATCTTGTCTCAATGTATGAAGTCATTATTAAAAACTATGTGTATATTTAAATAGAAGAAAGTACCCCTTCATCATCTCCTAATCATTACTCTTTTGTTTGCTTTGCCACTCCTAATATCTTTTAAACTATTCCTATCAAGTAGAAGCCTAGCTCTCCAACTTTACCGTGATCATCTTCACTCGTATTTGTTCAGGAACCTTTTTATACTTAAAAATTCTTTCAACCTCGTTCAACCAGTCTATAAAATCCTTAAATTTAAGAATGTTGATACAAAATGCAAAATCTCTAATTCTTTTTCTTCACAATCAAGAGGCTTCCTCCTCTACTCCTTCATTTGGAATAGATTTTTGTTATTGATGGGACTCATGATCATTATCCTCCTATCCTTGGTCTTGTTGGTCCTTCTATTCAAATCGATGAGTTAACTCTGTGATCATCCTCTACATATTCTCTATTGTAAGGAGATGTTGAACGACGCGCTCTAAAGATCCTTTTAAAGGGGTACTGTTGGGAAAAAAAAGGTTTTGGGTTTAATCATAAAATTATGATTATAAGTGCCATCTAATATTATGGTACTAGGAAACCTATGGTCTACAAAAATTTGGGTAAGAGACTGGTTGTACAAGGGGAAGATGCATCACCTCCAGTGCACCCTACCTAAGATAAGCTGCATTATTGTTTGATTATTTTTCTAAGTCAAGTTTATATTTATTGGTCTCGTCTAAAATTCAAGAAAGATCTCCCTTTGTGAGGAAGTATCTACCTTATTGGGTCAAATCCTAACCATTCTAAAGTCTAAATTTTAGCATCGTTTTTATTTTTTTGTATCTTTAATACTTGAGGGTATTAAAGTCTACATCTAAACTCTAATATAAAATGAAAAAAATAATTAGTGAAGGGTTTTTAATATTTTAGCCATATCCTTTTTTTTATTTGCATTTTTAAAATATTAGAAAAATGTAATTTTTTGTTTTTTTTAATGAAAACATGTTTGAAAAACTTTTAGGATTCAACTGTATGTATGAAAACAAAATATTTTTTTAAAAGGAAATTCATTTAAAAAAATTTAGAAACATTTTGGAGAAAAACCAGATATTTTAATACTGGATCTGTATCTTAGAATGTAAATCTACAACCCAATATTATGCAAAATTATTCAAAAAACATACGAGAAAATCACAAATATTTTGAAAATTAACCTCAAAATTGTTTATTTATTTTTTTAAATTTTTTTTATTATATTATTATTTTTATTAGGCTAAGTTAGCCTAGCTTGGTTGGGTTGGGCCGAAAACAGCCCTATAGACATCCCTTATCTTATTTATTGGCTGGCCTAGGCATCTGGGTTGGGCTGACAACGACCCAACAAGCCCGACCTCCCTTTTTTTTAGGTGGGTTGGACTCGGCCCGGTCATCGAGGTTTGGTCCAAATGGGTTCATCCCAGACCTTTAGTTGCTGGTAAAAGCTAACAGTTGCACGACTTGAATTAATTCACATCTTGCATGCAAAACTCGGGGGGTGAAGTCTGGCACAAAAGAGATAAAGGATTACCTGGCGTAGGGGGCTTTAATTATGATGAGGAGGTCTAGTTGATGGTTGCGAAGACATTAGTAAAGGAAATGGTGGACGGCATTAACTGCTGAGGGAGGAAGAATTTTTATGGTGGAAAGAAACAGAAGCTTGTATAGGAGAGAGAGAAGCTATCAGTGGACAAGGTTGTGCTATTATTGTTCATAGTGGTTTTGAAGTTGTAAGTGCTGAAGAGGCGATGAAGAGAGAGAGAGAGAGAGAGAGAGAGAGAAGAAATTTATAGAGAAAAAAGGTGAAGGAGATTATTTTCTCCCAACTTTACACCCGATTTTCTCCTTCCTCGGGCCATGAAATCCACCCCTAATTATAGGCAATGGAAGAGGAACATTTTTTCTTTAATGGTGTTAAATCTTAGCCCTTGATTCGACCATGAAGGATCCTAACCATTGGCTCAAAGTTGCCATCATAGCTTGAAAGATTTACTGCAGAAAGTGGTTGGGTTGGCCCTTTTAAGGCAGCGCTAGAGCTATTGTGGCGTCAATCGGCCAAACGAACCATATTGGGATGTAGTTAGATGTCATAACATCATTTGCGTGCATGCTTTGTCAAATTTAATGGAAAGATGAAGCATTAAATGCTTTAGGATGGTAGCCCCATAAGCAGTCTTTTTGGATGAAAATAACAAGAAAAAGATGAACAGTAACCCAAAAACAGCATCATTTGGTAAAGTTCATTTTAATCGTTTGATTTATAATTTCTCACTTACACCTCTGATTGGCTTCAAACTTTCAATTTTGTTCAATTTTGCCCCTGACGAACTTCAATTTGAGCCCTGAATTTCAATGTCTCTTTCATTTTGGTCCTTGGTCTTGGATTTATGTGAATTGATTCAACTAACCATTAAACTTTTAATTTTCTTCAAATTCACCCCTGATTTCATCCAATTTTGGTCTTATAGTTCGGCGTCTTTTACATAAAGGTCCCTTGCTGCACATTTCTTCAATTTAGCCTTAATTAACCCTAAAACTTTAGTTTTCTTGTGATTTTACCTCTAATGTAAACCAATTGACTTGGTAAAAATTAAATTTGGTCTCCTAAAATTTCAATCTTCTTAATTAAACCTAAATTGGGCTCTCAAACTTCATGTTTCACTAATTAAGCCCCTAATAAAATTAATTTGACCCATTTAAAGTATAATTAAGTCCCTGCACCTAATTAAATCCTTCAATTGTACCCAAATTATATCTTAAACATAATGAAACTTTAATTTGGCCCATGATTAAATCAAATTGGCTTGTTAAAAATCTAATTATGTCCTTAAGCTTAAGTTTTATGCAGATTTGTCCAATAATAATGTAACTTAACCTTGAATTTGCATTGTCTTTTTAGTTTTGGTAAAATAGGGTACGATTAGGCTTCCGATTCAATCCAAACTTATAGCTTGAAAAAGTGAAAGACTTTTCTTTTTTGAAGTGTTATAGTTGTACTAGATAACCTACCCGTTGGTAAAATTCAAAAAAATTTAAATTGTCAAATTGTAATGGGTGACTTACCCAAGTGAAAAATGTAAAATTTTTTCAAAGTAATCTGATTGTAATGGGCGACCTATCCAAGTAGAAAATACAAAATTTTTAAAGTGGTTTGATTGTAATAGATGACCTGCCTAGATGAAAAATAATTTTTTAAAGTGGTCTTATTATAATGGACGACTTGTGCAGATGGAAAAATACGACTTACCTAGCAAAAGGATTTGGCTAGATGCCTTGAAGGGATGGCATGACAGGGCTTAAATGCAAACTTGAAAAAAGATAGGGTTAAAAAACACATTACCTGAGAGATGAGAGCTCAAAGACATACTTAAAAGAAAAAAAAAAAAAAAAGCTAAAAGACACAATATATAATATGTGAGGTTTAGAAAATGCAATACAAATGAAAAGAAGATAGGGATAAAAAATGCACTATCTAGGTTGATGGCTCGAAGGTGCTCTCAAAAGAGAAATAGAGCTAGAAAGCACTTTATTTGAGATGATTGAAGGCTCAAAGGCGCTCTAAAAAGGGTGAGAAATAGGGTTAGAAAACACCTTATCTGATATTGTTGAGGGCTCAAAGGTACACTTGAAAAATACGGTTAGTAAACTACTAACCATCAAAGATTATTTCATTAGTTTCTTCAATGATGACTTA
>JAAWWB010001320.1:0-67335 GCA_018804465.1 Populus tomentosa
GCGGAAGAAAGTCTGATGTAGAACAAGTAGAAGAAGCATACCTGCTCAAGAGGGATGACCCGAAATTCAAAGGCAACTGAATTTCGGCAACCGGGGCATCGAAGTCGGCATGCCTCCAAACTCATCGAGTCAAAGCGTTTCGCCGTTTGGGGGAAAAAACTCTGATGTAGAACAAGTAGCAGAAGCATACATGCTCAAGAGGGATCACCCGAAATTCAAAGGCAACTGAATTCAGCAACCGGGGCATCGATGTCGGAATGCCGTGAAACTCTCCGAGTCAAAGTGTTTCCCGCTTGCGGAAGAAAGTCTGATGTAGAACAAGTAGCAGAAGCATACATGCTCAAGAGGGATCCCCCGAAATTCAAAGGCAACTGAATTTCGGCAACCGGGGCATCGAAGTCGGAATGCCGCGAAACTCACCGAGTCAAAGCGTTTCCTGCAAGCGGAAGAAAGTCTGATGTAGAACAAGTAGAAGAAGCATACATGCTCAAGAGGGATCACTCGAAATTCAAAGGCAACTAAATTTCGGCAACCGGGGCATCGTCGTCCGAATGCCGCGAAACTCAACGAGTCAAAGTGTTTCGCCGTTTGGGGAAGAAAGTCTGAAGTAGAACAAGTAGCAGAAGCATACAAGCTCAAGAGGGATCACCCGAAATTCAAAGGCAACTGAATTTCAGCAACCGGGGCATCGATGTCGGAATGCCGTGAAACTCTCAGAGTCAAAGTGTTTCCCGCTTGCGGAAGAAAGTCTGATGTAGACCAAGTAGCAGAAGCATACATGCTGAAGAGGGATCCCCCGAAATTCAAAGGCAACTGAATTTCGGCAACCGGGGCATCGATGTCGGAATGCCGCGAAACTCACCGAGTCAAAGCGTTTCCTGCAAGCGGAAGAAAGTCTGATGTAGAACAAGGAGAAGAAGCATACATGCTGAAGAGGGATCACCCGAAATTCAAGGGCAACTGAATTTCGGCAACCGGGGCATCGAAGTCGGAATGCCTCAAAACTCACCGAGTCAAAGCGTTTTGCCGTTTGGGGAAAAAACTCTGATGTAGAACAAGTAGAAGAAGCATACGTGCTCAAGAGGGATCACCCGAAATTCAAAGGAACTCAATTTCGGCAACCGGGGCATCGTGGTCTGAATGCCGCGAAACTCTCCGAGTCAAAGTGTTTCGCCGTTTGGGGAAGAAAGTCTGAAGTAGAGCAAGTAGCAGAAGCATACATGCTCAAGAGGGATCACCCGAAATTCAAAGGCAACTGAATTTCAGCAACCGGGGCATCAAAGTCGGAATGCCGTGAAACTCACCGAGTCAAAGTGTTTCCCGCTAGCGGAAGAAAGTCTGATGTAGAACAAGTAGCAGAAGCATACATGCTCAAGAGGGATCCCCCGAAATTCAAAGGCAACTAAATTTCGGCAACCGGGGCATCGAAGTCGGAATGCCGCGAAACTCACCGAGTCAAAGCGTTTCCTGCAAGCGGAAGAAAGTCTGATGTAGAACAAGTAGAAGAAGCATACATGCTCAAGAGGGATCACCCGAAATTCAAAGGCAACTGAATTTCGGCAACCGGGGCATCGAAGTCGGAATGCCTCAAAACTCACCGAGTCAAAGCGTTTCGCCGTTTGGGGAAAAAACTCTGATGTAGAAAAAGTAGAAGAATCATACATGCTCAAGAGGGATCACCCGAAATTCAGAGGAAACTCAATTTCGGTAACCGGGGCATCATGGTCCGAATGCCGCGAAACTCTCCGAGTCAAAGTGTTTCGCCGTTTGGGGAAGAAAGTCTGAAGTAGAACAAGTAGCAGAAGCATACATGCTCAAGAGGGATCACCCGAAATTCAAAGGCAACTGAATTTCAGCAACCGGGGCATCAAAGTCGGAATGCCGTGAAACTCACCGAGTCAAAGTGTTTCCCGCTAGCGGAAGAAAGTCTGATGCAGAACAAGTAGCAGAAGCATACATGCTCAAGAGGGATCCCCCGAAATTCAAAGGCAACTAAATTTCGGCAACCGGGGCATCGAAGTCGGAATGCCGCGAAACTCACCGAGTCAAAGCGTTTCCTGGAAGCGGAAGAAAGTCTGATGTAGAAGAAGCAGAAGAAGCATACATGCTCAAGAGGGATCACTCGAAATTCAAAGGCAACTGAATTTCGGCAACCGGGGCATCGAAGTCGGAATGCCTCAAAACTCACCGAGTCAAAGCGTTTCGCCGTTTGGGGAAAAAACTCTGATGTAGAAAAAGTAGAAGAATCATACATGCTCAAGAGGGATCACCCGAAATTCAGAGGAAACTCAATTTCGGTAACCGGGGCATCGTGGTCCGAATGCCGCGAAACTCTCCGAGTCAAAGTGTTTCGCCGTGTGGGGAAGAAAGTCTGAAGTAGAACAAGTAGCAGAAGCATACATGTTCAAGAGGGATCACCCGAAATTCAAAGGCAACTGAATTTCAGCAACCGGGGCATCGATGTCGTAATGCCGTGAAACTCTCCGAGTCAAAGTGTTTCCCGCAAGCGGAAGAAAGTCTGATGTAGAACAAGCAGAAGAAGCATACATGCTCAAGAGGGATCACTCGAAATTCAAAGGCAACTGAATTTCGGCAACCGGGGCATCGAAGTCGGAATGCCTCAAAACTCACCGAGTCAAAGCGTTTCGCCGTTTGGGGAAAAAACTCTAATGTAGAATAAGTAGAAGAATCATACATGCTCAAGAGGGATCACTCGAAATTCAAAGGCAACTGAATTTCGGCAACCGGGGCATCGAAGTCGGAATGCCTCAAAACTCATCGAGTCAAAGCGTTTCGCCGTTTGGGGAAAAAACTCTGATGTAGAACAAGTAGCAGAAGCATACATGCTCAAGAGGGATCACCCGAAATTCAAAGGCAACTGAATTTCAGCAACCGGGGCATCGATGTCGGAATGCCGTGAAACTCTCCGAGTCAAAGTGTTTCCCGCTTGCGGAAGAAAGTCTGATGTAGACCAAGTAGCAGAAGCATACATGCTCAAGAGGGATCCCCCGAAATTCAAAGGCAACTAAATTTCGGCAACCGGGGCATCGAAGTCGGAATGCCGCGAAACTCACCGAGTCAAAGCGTTTCTTGCAAGCGGAAGAAAGTCTGATGTAGAACAAGTAGAAGAAGCATACATGCTCAAGAGGGATCACTCGAAATTCAAAGGCAACTAAATTTCGGCAACCGGGGCATCGTCGTCCGAATGCCGCGAAACTCAACGAGTCAAAGTGTTTCGCCGTTTGGGGAAGAAAGTATGAAGTAGATCAAGTAGCAGAAGCATACAAGCTCAAGAGGGATCACCCGAAATTCAAAGGCAACTGAATTTCAGCAACCGGGGCATCGATGTCGGAATGCCGTGAAACTCTCCGAGTCAAAGTGTTTCCCGCTTGCGGAAGAAAGTCTGATGTAGACCAAGTAGCAGAAGCATACATGCTGAAGAGGGATCCCCCGAAATTCAAAGGCAACTGAATTTCGGCAACCGGGGCATCGATGTCCGAATGCCGCGAAACTCACCGAGTCAAAGCGTTTCCTGCAAGCGGAAGAAAGTCTGATGTAGAACAAGGAGAAGAAGCATACATGCTGAAGAGGGATCACCCGAAATTCAAGGGCAACTGAATTTCGGCAACCGGGGCATCGAAGTCGGAATGCCTCAAAACTCACCGAGTCAAAGCGTTTTGCCGTTTGGGGAAAAAACTCTGATGTAGAACAAGTAGAAGAAGCATACGTGCTCAAGAGGGATCACCCGAAATTCAAAGGAAACTCAATTTCGGCAACCGGGGCATCGTGGTCTGAATGCCGCGAAACTCTCCGAGTCAAAGTGTTTCGCCGTTTGGGGAAGAAAGTCTGAAGTAGAGCACGTAGCAGAAGCATACATGCTCAAGAGGGATCACCCGAAATTCAAAGGCAACTGAATTTCAGCAACCGGGGCATCAAAGTCGGAAAGCCGTAAAACTCACCGAGTCAAAGTGTTTCCCGCTAGCGGAAGAAAGTCTGATGTAGAACAAGTAGCAGAAGCATACATGCTCAAGAGGGATCCCCCGAAATTCAAAGGCAACTAAATTTCGGCAACCGGGGCATCGAAGTCGGAATGCCGCGAAACTCACCGAGTCAAAGCGTTTCCTGGAAGCGGAAGAAAGTCTGATGTAGAACAAGCAGAAGAAGCATACATGCTCAAGAGGGATCACTCGAAATTCAAAGGCAACTGAATTTCGGCAACCGGGGCATCGAAGTCGGAATGCCTCAAAACTCACCGAGTCAAAGCGTTTCGCCGTTTGGGGAAAAAACTCTGATGTAGAAAAAGTAGAAGAATCATACATGCTCAAGAGGGATCACCCGAAATTCAGAGGAAACTCAATTTCGGTAACCGGGGCATCCTGGTCCGAATGCCGTGAAACTCTCCGAGTCAAAGTGTTTCGCCGTTTGGGGAAGAAAGTCTGAAGTAGAACAAGTAGCAGAAGCATACATGCTCAAGAGGGATCCCCCGAAATTCAAAGGCAACTAAATTTCGGCAACCGGGGCATCGAGGTCGGAATGCCGCGAAACTCACCGAGTCAAAGCGTTTCCTGCAAGCGGAAGAAAGTCTGATGTAGAACTAGGAGAAGAAGCATACATGCTGAAGAGGGATCACCAGAAATTCATAGGCAACTGAATTTCGACAACCGGGGCATCGAAGTCGGAATGCCTCAAAACTCACCGAGTCAAAGCGTTTCGCCGTTTGGGGAAAAAACTCTGATGTAGAACAAGTAGAAGAAGCATGCATGCTCAAGAGGGATCACCCGAAATTCAAAGGAAACTAAATTTCGCCAACCGGGGCATCGTGGTCCGATTGCCGCGAAACTCTCCGAGTCAAAGTGTTTCGCCGTTTGGGGAAGAAAGTCTGAAGTAGAACAAGTAGCAGAAGCATACATGCTCAAGAGGGATCACCCGAAATTCAAAGGCAACTGAATTTCAGCAACGAGGGCATCGATGTCGGAATGCCGCGAAACTCACCAAGTCAAAGCCTTTCCCGCAAGCGGAAGAAAGTCTGATGTAGAACAAGTAGCAGAAGCATACATGCTCAAGAGGGATCACCCGAAATTCAAAGGCAATTGAATTTCGGCAACCGGGGCATCGATGTCGGAATGCCGCGAAACTCACCGAGTCAAAGCGTTTCCTGCAAGCGGAAGAAAGTCTGATGTAGAACAAGGAGAAGAAGCATACATGCTGAAGAGGGATCACCAGAAATTCATAGGCAACTGAATTTCGACAACCGGGGCATCGAAGTCGGAATGCCTCAAAACTCACCGAGTCAAAGCGTTTCGCCGTTTGGGGAAAAAACTCTGATGTAGAACAAGTAGAAGAAGCATACGTGCTCAAGAGGGATCACCCGAAATTCAAAGGAAACTCAATTTCGGCAACCGGGGCATCGTGGTCCGAATGCCGCGAAACTCTCCGAGTCAAAGTGTTTCGCCGTTTGGGGAAGAAAGTCTGAAGTAGAACAAGTAGCAGAAGCATACATGCTCAAGAGGGATCACCCGAAATTCAAAGGCAACTGAATTTCAGCAACGAGGGCATCGATGTTGGAATGCCGCGAAACTCACCGAGTCAAAGCCTTTCCCGCAAGCGGAAGAAAGTCTGATGTAGAACCAGTAGCAGAAGCATACATGCTCAAGAGGGATCACCCGAAATTCAAAGGCAACTGAATTTCGGCAACCGGGGCATCGAAGTCGGAATGCCGCGAAACTCACCGAGTCAAAGCATTTCCTGCAAGCGGAAGAAAGTCTGATGTAGAACATGTAGAAGAAGCATACATGCTCAAGAGGGATCACCCGAAATTCAAAGGCAACTGAATTTCGGCAACCGGGGCATCGAAGTCGGAATGCCTCAAAACTCACCGAGTCAAAGCGTTTCGCTGTTTGGGGAAAAAACTCTGCTGTAGAACAAGTAGAAGAAGCATACATGCTCAAGAGGGATCACCCGAAATTCAAAGGCAACTGAATTTCCGCAACGAGGGCATCGATGTCGGAATGCCGCGAAACTCACCGAGTCAAAGCCTTTCCCGCAAGCGGAAGAAAGTCTGATGTAGAACAACTAGCAGAAGCATACATGCTCAAGAGGGATCACCCGAAATTCAAAGGCAACTGAATTTCGGCAACCGGGGCATCGATGTCGGAATGCCGCGAAACTCACCGAGTCAAAGCGTTTCCTGCAAGCGGAAGAAAGTCTGATGTAGAACAAGGAGAAGAAGCATACATGCTGAAGAGGGATCACCAGAAATTCATAGGCAACTGAATTTCGACAACCGGGGCATCGAAGTCGGAATGCCTCAAAACTCACCGAGTCAAAGCGTTTCGCCGTTTGGGGAAAAAACTCTGATGTAGAACAAGTAGAAGAAGCATACGTGCTCAAGAGGGATCACCCGAAATTCAAAGGAAACTCAATTTCGGCAACCGGGGCATCGTGGTCCGATTGCCGCGAAACTCTCCGAGTCAAAGTGTTTCGCCGTTTGGGGAAGAAAGTCTGAAGTAGAACAAGTAGCAGAAGCATACATGCTCAAGAGGGATCACCCGAAATTCAAAGGCAACTGAATTTCAGCAACGAGGGCATCGATGTTGGAATGCCGCGAAACTCACCGAGTCAAAGCCTTTCCCGCAAGCGGAAGAAAGTCTGATGTAGAACAAGTAGCAGAAGCATACATGCTCAAGAGGGATCACCCGAAATTCAAAGGCAACTGAATTTCGGCAACCGGGGCATCGAAGTCCGAATGCCGCGAAACTCACCGTGTCAAAGCATTTCGCCGGTTGCGGAAGAAAGACTGATGTAGAACAAGTAGAAGAAGCATACATGCTCAAGAGGGATCACCCGAAATTCAAATGCAAATGAATTTCGGCAACCGGGGCATCGAAGTCGGAATGCCTCAAAAATCACCGAGTCAAAGAGTTCGCCGTTAGGGGAATAAAATCTGATGTAGAACAAGTAGAAGAAGCATACATGCTCAAGAGGGATCACCCGAAATTCAAAGGCAACTGAATTTCGGCAACCGGGGCATCGTCGTCCGAATGCCGCGAAACTCAACGAGTCAAAGTGTTTCGCCGTTTGGGGAAGAAAGTCTGAAGTAGAACAAGTAGCAGAAGCATACATGCTCAAGAGGGATCACACGAAATTCAAAGGCAACTGAATTTCAGCAATCGGGGCATCGATGTCGGAATGCCGTGAAACTCTCCGAGTCAAAGCGTTTCCCGCTTGCGGAAGAAAGTCTGATGTAGAACCAGTAGCAGAAGCATACATGCTCAAGAGGGATCACCCGAAATTCAAAGGCAACTGAATTTCGGCAACCGGGGCATCGAAGTCGGAATGCCGCGAAACTCACCGAGTCAAAGCGTTTCGCCGGTTGCGTAAGAAAGACTGATGTAGAACAAGTAGAAGAAGCATACATGCTCAAGAGGGATCACCCGAAATTCAAAGGCAACTGAATTTCCGCAACGAGGGCATCGATGTCGGAATGCCGCGAAACTCACCGAGTCAAAGCGTTTCCCGCAAGCAGAAGAAAGTCTGATGTAGAACAAGTAGCAGAAGCATACATGCTCAAGAGGGATCACCCGAAATTCAAAGGCAACTGAATTTCGGCAACCGGGGCATCGAAGTCGGAATGCCGCGAAACTCACCGAGTCAAAGCATTTCCTGCAAGCGGAAGAAAGTCTGATGTAGAACATGTAGAAGAAGCATACATGCTCAAGAGGGATCACCCGAAATTCAAAGGCAACTGAATTTCGGCAACCGGGGCATCGAAGTCGGAATGCCTCAAAACTCACCGAGTCAAAGCGTTTCGCTGTTTGGGGAAAAAACTCTGCTGTAGAACAAGTAGAAGAAGCATACATGCTCAAGAGGGATCACCCGAAATTCAAAGGCAACTGAATTTCCGCAACGAGGGCATCGATGTCGGAATGCCGCGAAACTCACCGAGTCAAAGCGTTTCCCGCAAGCAGAAGAAAGTCTGATGTAGAACAAGTAGCAGAAGCATACATGCTCAAGAGGGATCACCCGAAATTCAAAGGCAACTGAATTTCGGCAACCGGGGCATCGAAGTCGGAATACCGCGAAACTCACCGAGTCAAAGCATTTCCTGCAAGCGGAAGAAAGTCTGATGTAGAACATGTAGAAGAAGCATACATGCTCAAGAGGGATCACCCGAAATTCAAAGGCAACTGAATTTCGGCAACCGGGGCATCGAAGTCCGAATGCCGCGAAACTCACCGTGTCAAAGCATTTCGCCGGTTGCGGAAGAAAGACTGATGTAGAACAAGTAGAAGAAGCATACATGCTCAAGAGGGATCACCCGAAATTCAAATGCAAATGAATTTCGGCAACCGGGGCATCGAAGTCGGAATGCCTCAAAAATCACCGAGTCAAAGCGTTTCGCCGTTAGGGGAATAAAATCTGATGTAGAACAAGTAGAAGAAGCATACATGCTCAAGAGGGATCACCCGAAATTCAAAGGCAACTGAATTTCAGCAACCGGGGCATAGTGGTCCGAATGCCGCGAAACTCACCGAGTCAAAGTGTTTCGCCGTTTGGGGAAGAAAGTCTGAAGTAGAACAAGTAGCAGAAGCATACATGCTCAAGAGGGATCACCCGAAATTCAAAGGCAACTGAATTTCAGCAACGAGGGCATCGATGTCGGAATGCCGCAAAACTCAACGAGTCAAAGCCTTTCCCGCAAGCGGAAGAAAGTCTGATGTAGAACAAGTAGCAGAAGCATACATGCTCAAGAGGGATCACCCGAAATTCAAAGGCAACTGAATTTCGGCAACCGGGGCATCGAAGTCGGAATGCCGCGAAACTCACCGAGTCAAAGCATTTCCTGCAAGCGGAAGAAAGTCTGATGTAGAACAAGTAGAAGAAGCATACATGCTCAAGAGGGATCACCCGAAATTCAAAGGCAACTGAATTTCGGCAACCGGGGCATCGTGGCCGAATGCCGCGAAACTCACCGAGTCAAAGGGTTTCGCCGTTTGGGGAAGAAAGCCTGAAGTAGAACAAGTAGCAGAAGCATACATGCTCAAGAGGGATCACCCGAAATTCAAAGGCAACTGAATTTCAGCAACGAGGGCATCGATGTCGGAATGCCGCGAAACTCACCGAGTCAAAGCGTTTCCCAAAAGCGGAAGAAAGTCTGATGTAGAACCAGTAGCAGAAGCATACATGCTCAAGAGGGATCACCCGAAATTCAAAGGCAACTGAATTTCGGCAACCGGGGCATCGAAGTCGGAATGCCGCGAAACTCACCGAGTCAAAGCATTTCCTGCAAGCGGAAGAAAGTCTGATGTAGAACATGTAGAAGAAGCATACATGCTCAAGAGGGATCACCCGAAATTCAAAGGCAACTGAATTTCGGCAACCGGGGCATCGAAGTCGGAATGCCTCAAAACTCACCGAGTCAAAGCGTTTCGCTGTTTGGGGAAAAAACTCTGCTGTAGAACAAGTAGAAGAAGCATACATGCTCAAGAGGGATCACCCAAAATTCAAAGGCAACTGAATTTCCGCAACGAGGGCATCGATGTCGGAATGCCGCGAAACTCACCGAGTCAAAGCGTTTCCCGCAAGCAGAAGAAAGTCTGATGTAGAACAAGTAGCAGAAGCATACATGCTCAAGAGGGATCACCCGAAATTCAAAGGCAACTGAATTTCGGCAACCGGGGCATCGAAGTCGGAATGCCGCGAAACTCACCGAGTCAAAGCATTTCCTGCAAGCGGAAGAAAGTCTGATGTAGAACATGTAGAAGAAGCATACATGCTCAAGAGGGATCACCCGAAATTCAAAGGCAACTGAATTTCGGCAACCGGGGCATCGAAGTCCGAATGCCGCGAAACTCACCGTGTCAAAGCATTTCGCCGGGTGCGGAAGAAAGACTGATGTAGAACAAGTAGAAGAAGCATACATGCTCAAGAGGGATCACCCGAAATTCAAATGCAAATGAATTTCGGCAACCGGGGCATCGAAGTCGGAATGCCTCAAAAATCACCGAGTCAAAGCGTTTCGCCGTTAGGGGAATAAAATCTGATGTAGAACAAGTAGAAGAAGCATACATGCTCAAGAGGGATCACCCGAAATTCAAAGGCAACTGAATTTCGGCAACCGGGGCATCGTCGTCCGAATGCCGCGAAACTCAACGAGTCAAAGTGTTTCGCCGTTTGGGGAAGAAAGTCTGAAGTAGAACAAGTAGCAGAAGCATACATGCTCAAGAGGGATCACACGAAATTCAAAGGCAACTGAATTTCAGAAATCGGGGCATCGATGTCGGAATGCCGTGAAACTCTCCGAGTCAAAGTATTTCCTGCTTGCGGAAGAAAGTCTGATGTAGAACCAGTAGCAGAAGCATACATGCTCAAGAGGGATCAGCCGAAATTCAAAGGCAACTGAATTTCGGCAACCGCGGCATCGAAGTCGGAATGCCGCGAAACTCACCGAGTCAAAGCGTTTCGCCGGTTGCGTAAGAAAGACTTATGTAGAACAAGTTGAAGAAGCATACATGCTCAAGAGGGATCACCCGAAATTCAAAGGCAACTGAATTTCCGCAACGAGGGCATCGATGTCGGAATGCCGCGAAACTCACCGAGTCAAAGCGTTTCCCGCAAGCAGAAGAAAGTCTGATGTAGAACAAGTAGCAGAAGCATACATGCTCAAGAGGGATCACCCGAAATTCAAAGGCAACTGAATTTCGGCAACCGAGGCATCGAAGTCGGAATGCCGCGAAACTCACCGAGTCAAAGCATTTCCTGCAAGCGGAAGAAAGTCTGATGTAGAACATGTAGAAGAAGCATACATGCTCAAGAGGGATCACCCGAAATTCAAAGGCAACTGAATTTCGGCAACCGGGGCATCGTCGTCCGAATGCCGCGAAACTCAACGAGTCAAAGTGTTTCGCCGTTTGGGGAAGAAAGTCTGAAGTAGAACAAGTAGCAGAAGCATACATGCTCAAGAGGGATCACACGAAATTCAAAGGCAACTGAATTTCAGAAATCGGGGCATCGATGTCGGAATGCCGTGAAACTCTCCGAGTCAAAGCATTTCCTGCTTGCGGAAGAAAGTCTGATGTAGAACCAGTAGCAGAAGCATACATGCTCAAGAGGGATCAGCCGAAATTCAAAGGCAACTGAATTTCGGCAACCGCGGCATCGAAGTCGGAATGCCGCGAAACTCACCGAGTCAAAGCGTTTCGCCGGTTGCGTAAGAAAGACTTATGTAGAACAAGTTGAAGAAGCATACATGCTCAAGAGGGATCACCCGAAATTCAAAGGCAACTGAATTTCCGCAACGAGGGCATCGATGTCGGAATGCCGCGAAACTCACCGAGTCAAAGCGTTTCCCGCAAGCAGAAGAAAGTCTGATGTAGAACAAGTAGCAGAAGCATACATGCTCAAGAGGGATCACCCGAAATTCAAAGGCAACTGAATTTCGGCAACCGAGGCATCGAAGTCGGAATGCCGCGAAACTCACCGAGTCAAAGCATTTCCTGCAAGCGGAAGAAAGTCTGATGTAGAACATGTAGAAGAAGCATACATGCTCAAGAGGGATCACCCGAAATTCAAAGGCAACTGAATTTCGGCAACCGGGGCATCGAAGTCGGAATGCCTCAAAACTCACCGAGTCAAAGCGTTTCGCTGTTTGGGGAAAAAACTCTGTTGTAGAACAAGTAGAAGAAGCATACATGCTCAAGAGGGATCACCCGAAATTCAAAGGAAACTCAATTTCGGCAACCGGGGCATCGTGGTCCGAATGCCGCGAAACTCAACGAGTCAAAGTGTTTCGCCGTTTGGGGAAGAAAGTCTGAAGTAGAACAAGTAGCAGAAGCATACATGCTCAAGAGGGATCACATGAAATTCAAAGGCAACTGAATTTCAGCAATCGGGGCATCGATGTCGGAATGCCGTGAAACTCTCCGAGTCAAAGCGTTTCCTGCTTGCGGAAGAAAGTCTGATGTAGAACCAGTAGCAGAAGCATACATGCTCAAGAGGGATCACCCGAAATTCAAAGGCAACTGAATTTCGGCAACCGGGGCATCGAAGTCGGAATGCCGCGAAACTCACCGAGTCAAAGCATTTCCTGCAAGCGGAAGAAAGTCTGATGTAGAACATGTAGAAGAAGCATACATGCTCAAGAGGGATCACCCGAAATTCAAAGGCAACTGAATTTCGGCAACCGGGGCATCGAAGTCGGAATGCCTCAAAACTCACCGAGTCAAAGCGTTTCGCTGTTTGGGGAAAAAACTCTGCTGTAGAACAAGTAGAAGAAGCATACATGCTCAAGAGGGATCACCCGAAATTCAAAGGCAACTGAATTTCCGCAACGAGGGCATCGATGTCGGAATGCCGCGAAACTCACCGAGTCAAAGCCTTTCCCGCAAGCGGAAGAAAGTCTGATGTAGAACAAGTATCAGAAGCATACATGCTCAAGAGGGATCACCCGAAATTCAAAGGCAACTGAATTTCGGCAACCGGGGCATCGATGTCGGAATGCCGCGAAACTCACCGAGTCAAAGCGTTTCCTGCAAGCGGAAGAAAGTCTGATGTAGAACAAGGAGAAGAAGCATACATGCTGAAGAGGGATCACCAGAAATTCATAGGCAACTGAATTTCGACAACCGGGGCATCGAAGTCGGAATGCCTCAAAACTCACCGAGTCAAAGCGTTTCGCCGTTTGGGGAAAAAACTCTGATGTAGAACAAGTAGAAGAAGCATACGTGCTCAAGAGGGATCACCCGAAATTCAAAGGAAACTCAATTTCGGCAACCGGGGCATCGTGGTCCGAATGCCGCGAAACTCTCCGAGTCAAAGTGTTTCGCCGTTTGGGGAAGAAAGTCTGAAGTAGAACAAGTAGCAGAAGCATACATGCTCAAGAGGGATCACCCGAAATTCAAAGGCAACTGAATTTCAGCAACGAGGGCATCGATGTTGGAATGCCGCGAAACTCACCGAGTCAAAGCCTTTCCCGCAAGCGGAAGAAAGTCTGATGTAGAACAAGTAGCAGAAGCATACATGCTCAAGAGGGATCACCCGAAATTCAAAGGCAACTGAATTTCGGCAACCGGGGCATCGAAGTCGGAATGCCTCAAAAATCACCGAGTCAAAGCGTTTTGCTGTTAGGGGAAGAAAATCTGATGTAGAACAAGTAGACGAAGCATACATGCTCAAGAGGGATCACCCGAAATTCAAAGGCAACTGAATTTCAGCAACCGGGGCATAGTGGTCCGAATGCCGCGAAACTCACCGAGTCAAAGTGTTTCGCCGTTTGGGGAAGAAAGTCTGAAGTAGAACAAGTAGCAGAAGCATACATGCTCAAGAGGGATCACCCGAAATTCAAAGGCAACTGAATTTCAGCAACGAGGGCATCGATGTCGGAATGCCGCAAAACTCACCGAGTCAAAGCGTTTCCCGCAAGCGGAAGAAAGTCTGATGTAGAACAAGTAGCAGAAGCATACATGCTCAAGAGGGATCACCCGAAATTCAAAGGCAACTGAATTTCGGCAACCGGGGCATCGAAGTCGGAATGCCGCGAAACTCACCGAGTCAAAGCGTTTCCTGCAAGCGGAAGAAAGTCTGATGTAGAACAAGTAGAAGAAGCATACATGCTCAAGAGGGATCACCCGAAATTCAAAGGCAACTGAATTTCGGCAACCGGGGCATCGTGGCCGAATGCCGCGAAACTCACCGAGTCAAAGCGTTTCGCCGTTTGGGGAAGAAAGCCTGAAGTAGAACAAGTAGCAGAAGCATACATGCTCAAGAGGGATCACCCGAAATTCAAAGGCAACTGAATTTCAGCAACGAGGGCATCGATGTCGGAATGCCGCGAAACTCACCGAGTCAAAGCGTTTCCCACAAGCGGAAGAAAGTCTGATGTAGAACCAGTAGCAGAAGCATACATGCTCAAGAGGGATCACCCGAAATTCAAAGGCAACTGAATTTCGGCAACCGGGGCATCGAAGTCGGAATGCCGCGAAACTCACGGAGTCAAAGCGTTTTGCCATTTGGTGAAGAAAGTCTGATGTAGAAAAAGTAGAAGAAGCATACATGCTCAAGAGGGATCACCCGAAATTCAAAGGCAACTGAATTTCGGCAACCGGGGCATCGTGGCCGAATGCCGCGAAACTCACCGAGTCAAAGGGTTTCGCCGTTTGGGGAAGAAAGCCTGAAGTAGAACAAGTAGCAGAAGCATACATGCTCAAGAGGGATCACCCGAAATTCAAAGGCAACTGAATTTCAGCAACGAGGGCATCGATGTCGGAATGCCGCGAAACTCACCGAGTCAAAGCGTTTCCCAAAAGCGGAAGAAAGTCTGATGTAGAACCAGTAGCAGAAGCATACATGCTCAAGAGGGATCACCCGAAATTCAAAGGCAACTGAATTTCGGCAACCGGGGCATCGAAGTCGGAATGCCGCGAAACTCACCGAGTCAAAGCATTTCCTGCAAGCGGAAGAAAGTCTGATGTAGAACATGTAGAAGAAGCATACATGCTCAAGAGGGATCACCCGAAATTCAAAGGCAACTGAATTTCGGCAACCGGGGCATCGAAGTCGGAATGCCTCAAAACTCACCGAGTCAAAGCGTTTCGCTGTTTGGGGAAAAAACTCTGCTGTAGAACAAGTAGAAGAAGCATACATGCTCAAGAGGGATCACCCAAAATTCAAAGGCAACTGAATTTCCGCAACGAGGGCATCGATGTCGGAATGCCGCGAAACTCACCGAGTCAAAGCGTTTCCCGCAAGCAGAAGAAAGTCTGATGTAGAACAAGTAGCAGAAGCATACATGCTCAAGAGGGATCACCCGAAATTCAAAGGCAACTGAATTTCGGCAACCGGGGCATCGAAGTCGGAATGCCGCGAAACTCACCGAGTCAAAGCATTTCCTGCAAGCGGAAGAAAGTCTGATGTAGAACATGTAGAAGAAGCATACATGCTCAAGAGGGATCACTCGAAATTCAAAGGCAAATGAATTTCGGCAACCGGGGCATCGAAGTCGGAATGCCTCAAAAATCACCGAGTCAAAGCGTTTCGCCGTTAGGGGAATAAAATCTGATGTAGAACTAGTAGAAGAAGCATACATGCTCAAGAGGGATCACCCGAAATTCAAAGGCAACTGAATTTCGGCAACCGGGGCATCGTCGTCCGAATGCCGCGAAACTCAACGAGTCAAAGTGTTTCGCCGTTTGGGGAAGAAAGTCTGAAGTAGAACAAGTAGCAGAAGCATACATGCTCAAGAGGGATCACACGAAATTCAAAGGCAACTGAATTTCAGCAATCGGGGCATCGATGTCGGAATGCAGTGAAACTCTCCGAGTCAAAGCGTTTCCCGCTTGCGGAAGAAAGTCTGATGTAGAACCAGTAGCAGAAGCATACATGCTCAAGAGGGATCACCCGAAATTCAAAGGCAACTGAATTTCGGCAACCGGGGCATCGAAGTCGGAATGCCGCGAAACTCACCGAGTCAAAGCGTTTCGCCGGTTGCGAAAGAAAGACTGATGTAGAACAAGTAGAAGAAGCATACATGCTCAAGAGGGATCACCCGAAATTCAAAGGCAACTGAATTTCCGCAACGAGGGCATCGATGTCGGAATGCCGCGAAACTCACCGAGTCAGAGCGTTTCCCGCAAGCAGAAGAAAGTCTGATGTAGAACAAGTAGCAGAAGCATACATGCTCAAGAGGGATCACCCGAAATTCAAAGGCAACTGAATTTCGGCAACCGGGGCATCGAAGTCGGAATGCCGCGAAACTCACCGAGTCAAAGCATTTCCTGCAAGCGGAAGAAAGTCTGATGTAGAACATGTAGAAGAAGCATACATGCTCAAGAGGGATCACCCGAAATTCAAAGGCAACTGAATTTCGGCAACCGGGGCATCGAAGTCGGAATGCCTCAAAACTCACCGAGTCAAAGCGTTTCGCTGTTTGGGGAAAAAACTCTGCTGTAGAACAAGTAGAAGAAGCATACATGCTCAAGAGGGATCACCCAAAATTCAAAGGCAACTGAATTTCCGCAACGAGGGCATCGATGTCGGAATGCCGCGAAACTCACCGAGTCAAAGCGTTTCCCGCAAGCAGAAGAAAGTCTGATGTAGAACAAGTAGCAGAAGCATACATGCTCAAGAGGGATCACCCGAAATTCAAAGGCAACTGAATTTCGGCAACCGGGGCATCGAAGTCGGAATGCCGCGAAACTCACCGAGTCAAAGCATTTCCTGCAAGCGGAAGAAAGTCTGATGTAGAACATGTAGAAGAAGCATACATGCTCAAGAGGGATCACCCGAAATTCAAAGGCAACTGAATTTCGGCAACCGGGGCATCGAAGTCCGAATGCCGCGAAACTCACCGTGTCAAAGCATTTCGCCGGGTGCGGAAGAAAGACTGATGTAGAACAAGTAGAAGAAGCATACATGCTCAAGAGGGATCACCCGAAATTCAAATGCAAATGAATTTCGGCAACCGGGGCATCGAAGTCGGAATGCCTCAAAAATCACCGAGTCAAAGCGTTTCGCCGTTAGGGGAATAAAATCTGATGTAGAACAAGTAGAAGAAGCATACATGCTCAAGAGGGATCACCCGAAATTCAAAGGCAACTGAATTTCGGCAACCGGGGCATCGAAGTCGGAATGCCTCAAAACTCACCGAGTCAAAGCGTTTCGCTGTTTGGGGAAAAAACTCTGCTGTAGAACAAGTAGAAGAAGCATACATGCTCAAGAGGGATCACCCGAAATTCAAAGGAAACTCAATTTCGGCAACCGGGGCATCGTGGTCCGAATGCCGCGAAACTCAACGAGTCAAAGTGTTTCGCCGTTTGGGGAAGAAAGTCTGAAGTAGAACAAGTAGCAGAAGCATACATGCTCAAGAGGGATCACTCGAAATTCAAAGGCAACTGAATTTCCGCAACGAGGGCATCGATGTCGGAATGCCGCGAAACTCACCGAGTCAAAGCGTTTCCCGCAAGCAGAAGAAAGTCTGATGTAGAACAAGTAGCAGAAGCATACATGCTCAAGAGGGATCACCCGAAATTCAAAGGCAACTGAATTTCGGCAACCGGGGCATCGAAGTCGGAATGCCGCGAAACTCACCGAGTCAAAGCATTTCCTGCAAGCGGAAGAAAGTCTGATGTAGAACATGTAGAAGAAGCATACATGCTCAAGAGGGATCACCCGAAATTCAAAGGCAACTGAATTTCGGCAACCGGGGCATCGAAGTCGGAATGCCTCAAAACTCACCGAGTCAAAGCGTTTCGCTGTTTGGGGAAAAAACTCTGCTGTAGAACAAGTAGAAGAAGCATACATGCTCAAGAGGGATCACCCGAAATTCAAAGGCAACTGAATTTCCGCAACGAGGGCA
This sequence comes from Populus tomentosa, assembly GCA_018804465.1. NCBI lineage: Eukaryota > Viridiplantae > Streptophyta > Magnoliopsida > Malpighiales > Salicaceae > Populus > Populus tomentosa. The sequence continues at coordinate 17,351 of JAAWWB010001320.1, forward strand.
TCGATGTCGGAATGCCGCGAAACTCACCGAGTCAAAGCGTTTCCCGCAAGCAGAAGAAAGTCTGATGTAGAACAAGTAGCAGAAGCATACATGCTCAAGAGGGATCACCCGAAATTCAAAGGCAACTGAATTTCGGCAACCGGGGCATTGAAGTCGGAATGCCGCGAAACTCACCGAGTCAAAGCATTTCCTGCAAGCGGAAGAAAGTCTGATGTAGAACATGTAGAAGAAGCATACATGCTCAAGAGGGATCACCCGAAATTCAAAGGCAACTGAATTTCGGCAACCGGGGCATCGAAGTCCGAATGCCGCGAAACTCACCGTGTCAAAGCATTTCGCCGGGTGCGGAAGAAAGACTGATGTAGAACAAGTAGAAGAAGCATACATGCTCAAGAGGGATCACCCGAAATTCAAATGCAAATGAATTTCGGCAACCGGGGCATCGAAGTCGGAATGCCTCAAAAATCACCGAGTCAAAGCGTTTCGCCGTTAGGGGAATAAAATCTGATGTAGAACAAGTAGAAGAAGCATACATGCTCAAGAGGGATCACCCGAAATTCAAAGGCAACTGAATTTCGGCAACCGGGGCATCGTCGTCCGAATGCCGCGAAACTCAACGAGTCAAAGTGTTTCGCCGTTTGGGGAAGAAAGTCTGAAGTAGAACAAGTAGCAGAAGCATACATGCTCAAGAGGGATCACACGAAATTCAAAGGCAACTGAATTTCAGCAATCGGGGCATCGATGTCGGAATGCCGCGAAACTCACCGAGTCAAAGCGTTTCCCGCAAGCGGAAGAAAGTCTGATGTAGAACAAGTAGCAGAAGCATACATGCTCAAGAGGGATCAGCCGAAATTCAAAGGCAACTGAATTTCGGCAACCGGGGCATCGAAGTCGGAATGCCGCGAAACTCACCGAGTCAAAGCGTTTCGCCGGTTGCGTAAGAAAGACTGATGTAGAACAAGTAGAAGAAGCATACATGCTCAAGAGGGATCACCCGAAATTCAAAGGCAACTGAATTTCCGCAACGAGGGCATCGATGTCGGAATGCCGCGAAACTCACCGAGTCAAAGCGTTTCCCGCAAGCAGAAGAAAGTCTGATGTAGAACAAGTAGCAGAAGCATACATGCTCAAGAGGGATCACCCGAAATTCAAAGGCAACTGAATTTCGGCAACCGGGGCATCGAAGTCGGAATGCCGCGAAACTCACCGAGTCAAAGCGTTTCGCCGTTTGCGGAAGAAAGTCTGATGTAGAACAAGTAGAAGAAGCATACATGCTCAAGAGGGATCACCCGAAATTCAAAGGCAACTGAATTTCGGCAACCGGGGCATCGAAGTCGGAATGCCGCGAAACTCACCGAGTCAAAGCGTTTCGCCGTTTGCGGAAGAAAGTCTGATGTAGAACAAGTAGCAGAAGCATACATGCTCAAGAGGGATCACCCGAAATTCAAAGGCAACTGAATTTCGGCAACCGGGGCATCGTAGGTCGGAATGCCGCGAAACTCACCGAGTCAAAGCGTTTCGCCGTTTGCGGAAGAAAGTCTGATGTAGAACAAGTAGCAGAAGCATACATGCTCAAGAGGGATCACCCGAAATTCAAAGGCAACTGAATTTCAGCAACCGGGGCATCGATGTCGGAATGCCGTGAAACTCTCCGAGTCAAAGCGTTTCCCGCTTGCGGAAGAAAGTCTGATGTAGAACAAGTAGCAGAAGCATACATGCTCAAGAGGGATCAGCCGAAATTCAAAGGCAACTGAATTTCGGCAACCGGGGCATCGAAGTCGGAATGCCGCGAAACTCACCGAGTCAAAGCATTTCCTGCAAGCGGAAGAAAGTCTGATGTAGAACAAGTAGAAGAAGCATACATGCTCAAGAGGGATCACCCGAAATTCAAAGGCAACTGAATTTCGGCAACCGGGGCATCGAAGTCGGAATGCCTCAAAACTCACCGAGTCAAAGCGTTTCGCTGTTTGGGGAAAAACTCTGCTGTAGAACAAGTAGAAGAAGCATACATGCTCAAGAGGGATCACCCGAAATTCAAAGGAAACTGAATTTCCGCAACGAGGGCATCGATGTCGGAATGCCGCGAAACTCACCGAGTCAAAGCGTTTCCCGCAAGCAGAAGAAAGTCTGATGTAGAACAAGTAGCAGAAGCATACATGCTCAAGAGGGATCACCCGAAATTCAAAGGCAACTGAATTTCAGCAACCGGGGCATCGATAGTCGGAATGCCGCGAAACTCACCGAGTCAAAGCGTTTCGCCGTTTGGGAAGAAAGTCTGAATGTAGAACAAGTAGCAGAAGCATACATGCTCAAGAGGGATCACCCGAAATTCAAAGGCAACTGAATTTCGGCAACCGGGGCATCGAAGTCGGAATGCCGCGAAACTCACCGAGTCAAAGCGTTTCGCCTGCTAGCGGAAGAAAGTCTGATGTAGAACAAGTAGCAGAAGCATACATGCTCAAGAGGGATCACCCGAAATTCAAAGGCAACTGAATTTCGGCAACCGGGGCATCGAAGTCGGAATGCCTCAAAACTCACCGAGTCAAAGCGTTTCGCCGTTTGCGGAAGAAAGTCTGATGTAGAACAAGTAGCAGAAGCATACATGCTCAAGAGGGATCACCCGAAATTCAAAGGCAACTGAATTTCGGCAACCGGGGCATCGATGTCGGAATGCCGCGAAACTCACCGAGTCAAAGCGTTTCGCCGTTTGCGGAAGAAAGTCTGATGTAGAACAAGTAGCAGAAGCATACATGCTCAAGAGGGATCACCCGAAATTCAAAGGCAACTGAATTTCGGCAACCGGGGCATCGAAGTCGGAATGCCGCGAAACTCACCGAGTCAAAGCGTTTCGCCGTTTGGGGAAGAAAGTCTGATGTAGAACAAGTAGAAGAAGCATACATGCTCAAGAGGGATCACCCGAAATTCAAAGGCAACTGAATTTCGGCAACCGGGGCATCGAAGTCGGAATGCCGCGAAACTCACCGAGTCAAAGCGTTTCGCCGGTTGCGGAAGAAAGTCTGATGTAGAACAAGTAGCAGAAGCATACATGCTCAAGAGGGATCACCCGAAATTCAAAGGCAACTGAATTTCGGCAACCGGGGCATCGAAGTCGGAATGCCGCGAAACTCACCGAGTCAAAGCGTTTCGCCGTTTGCGGAAGAAATCTGATGTAGAACAAGTAGCAGAAGCATACATGCTCAAGAGGGATCACCCGAAATTCAAAGGCAACTGAATTTCGGCAACCGGGGCATCGTCGTCGAATGCCGCGAAACTCAACGAGTCAAAGTGTTTCGCCGTTTGGGGAAGAAAGTCTGAAGTAGAACAAGTAGCAGAAGCATACATGCTCAAGAGGGATCACACGAAATTCAAAGGCAACTGAATTTCAGCAACCGGGGCATCGATGTCGGAATGCCGCGAAACTCACCGAGTCAAAGCGTTTCGCTGCTTGCGGAAGAAAGTCTGATGTAGAACAAGTAGCAGAAGCATACATGCTCAAGAGGGATCACCCGAAATTCAAAGGCAACTGAATTTCGGCAACCGGGGCATCGAAGTCGGAATGCCGCGAAACTCACCGAGTCAAAGCGTTTCGCCGGTTGCGGAAGAAAGTCTGATGTAGAACAAGTAGCAGAAGCATACATGCTCAAGAGGGATCACCCGAAATTCAAAGGCAACTGAATTTCAGCAACGAGGGCATCGATGTCGGAATGCCGCGAAACTCACCGAGTCAAAGCGTTTCGCCGCAAGCAGAAGAAAGTCTGATGTAGAACAAGTAGCAGAAGCATACATGCTCAAGAGGGATCACCCGAAATTCAAAGGCAACTGAATTTCGGCAACCGGGGCATCGAAGTCGGAATGCCGCGAAACTCACCGAGTCAAAGCATTTTGCCTGCAAGCGGAAGAAAGTCTGATGTAGAACATGTAGAAGAAGCATACATGCTCAAGAGGGATCACCCGAAATTCAAAGGCAACTGAATTTCGGCAACCGGGGCATCGAAGTCGGAATGCCTCAAAACTCACCGAGTCAAAGCGTTTCGCTGTTTGGGGAAAAAACTCTGCTGTAGAACAAGTAGAAGAAGCATACATGCTCAAGAGGGATCACCCGAAATTCAAAGGAAACTCAATTTCGGCAACCGGGGCATCGTGGTCCGAATGCCGCGAAACTCAACGAGTCAAAGTGTTTCGCCGTTTGGGGAAGAAAGTCTGAAGTAGAACAAGTAGCAGAAGCATACATGCTCAAGAGGGATCACCCGAAATTCAAAGGCAACTGAATTTCAGCAACCGGGGCATCGATGTCGGAATGCCGTGAAACTCTCCGAGTCAAAGTGTTTCCCACTTGCGGAAGAAAGTCTGATGTAGAATAAGTAGCAGAAGCATACTTGCTCAAGAGGGATCCCCCGAAATTCAAAGGCAACTGAATTTCGGCAACCTGGGCATCGAAGTCGGAATGTCGCGAAACTCACCGAGTCAAAGCGTTTCCTGCAAGCGGAAGAAAGTCTGATGTAGAACAAGTAGAAGAAGCATACATGCTCAAGAGGGATCACCCGAAATTCAAAGGCAACTGAATTTCGGCAACCGGGGCATCGAAGTCGGAATGCCTCAGAACTCACCGAGTCAAAGCGTTTCGCTGTTTGGGGAAAAAACTCTGATGTAGAACTAGTAGAAGAAGCATACATGCTCAAGAGGGATCACCCGAAATTCAAAGGAAACTCAATTTCGGCAACCGGGGCATCGTGGTCCGAATGCCGCGAAACTCTCCGAGTCAAAGTGTTTCGCTGTTTGGGGAAGAAAGTCTGAAGTAGAACAAGTAGCAGAAGCATACATGCTCAAGAGGGATCACCCGAAATTCAAAGGCAACTGAATATCAGCAACGTGGGCATCGATGTCGGAATGCCGTGAAACTCTCCGAGTCAAAGTGTTTCCCACTTGCGGAAGAAAGTCTGATGTAGAACAAGTAGCAGAAGCATACTTGCTCAAGAGGGATCCCCCGAAATTCAAAGGCAACTGAATTTCGACAACCGGGGCATCGAAGTTCGCATGCCGCGAAACTCACCGAGTCAAAGTGTTTCGCTGTTTGGGGAAGAAAGTCTGAAGTAGAACAAGTAGCAGAAGCATACATGCTCAAGAGGGATCACCCGAAATTCAAAGGCAACTGAATTTCAGCAACGTGGGCATCGATGTCGGAATGCCGTGAAACTCTCCGAGTCAAAGTGTTTCCCACTTGCGGAAGAAAGTCTGATGTAGAACAAGTAGCAGAAGCATACATGCTCAAGAGGGATCACCCGAAATTCAAAGGCAACTGAATTTCGGCAACCGGGGCATCGAAGTTCGAATGCCGCGAAACTCACCGAGTCAAAGCGTTTCGCCGTTTGCGGAAGAAAGTATGATGTAGAACAAGTAGCAGAAGCATACATGCTCAAGAGGGATCACCCGAAATTCAAAGGCAACTGAATTTCAGGCAACCGGGGCATCGATGTCGGAATGCCGCGAAACTCTCCGAGTCAAAGTGTTTCGCCGTTTGCGGAAGAAAGTCTGATGTAGAACAAGTAGCAGAAGCATACATGCTCAAGAGGGATCACCCGAAATTCAAAGGCAACTGAATTTCGACAACCGGGGCATCGAAGTCGGAATGCCGCGAAACTCACCGAGTCAAAGCGTTTCGCCGTTTGCGGAAGAAAGTCTGATGTAGAACAAGTAGCAGAAGCATACATGCTCAAGAGGGATCACCTGAAATTCAAAGGCAACTGAATTTCGGCAACCGGGGCATCGAAGTCGGAATGCCGCAGAACTCACCGAGTCAAAGCGTTTCGCCGTTTGCGGAAGAAAGTATGATGTAGAACAAGTAGCAGAAGCATACATGCTCAAGAGGGATCACCGAAATTCAAAGGCAACTGAATTTCGGCAACCGGGGCATCGTAGTCGGAATGCCGCGAAACTCACCGAGTCAAAGCGTTTCGCCGTTTGGGGAAGAAAGTCTGAAGTAGAACAAGTAGCAGAAGCATACATGCTCAAGAGGGATCACCCGAAATTCAAAGGCAACTGAATTTCGGCAACCGGGGCATCGAAGTCGGAATGCCGCGAAACTCACCGAGTCAAAGCGTTTCGCCGTTTGCGGAAGAAAGTCTGATGTAGAACAAGTAGCAGAAGCATACATGCTCAAGAGGGATCACCCGAAATTCAAAGGCAACTGAATTTCGGCAACCGGGGCATCGAAGTCCGAATGCCGCGAAACTCACCGAGTCAAAGCGTTTCGCCGGTTGCGGAAGAAAGACTGATGTAGAACAAGTAGAAGAAGCATACATGCTCAAGAGGGATCACCCGAAATTCAAAGGCAACTGAATTTCGGCAACCGGGGCATCGAAGTCGGAATGCCTCAAAACTCACCGAGTCAAAGCGTTTCGCTGTTTGGGGAAAAAACTCTGATGTAGAACAAGTAGAAGAAGCATACATGCTCAAGAGGGATCACCCGAAATTCAAAGGAAACTCAATTTCGGCAACCGGGGCATCGTGGTCCGAATGCCGCGAAACTCACCGAGTCAAAGTGTTTCGCCGTTTGGGGAAGAAAGTCTGAAGTAGAACAAGTAGCAGAAGCATACATGCTCAAGAGGGATCACCCGAAATTCAAAGGCAACTGAATTTCGGCAACCGGGGCATCGAAGTCGGAATGCCGCGAAACTCACCGAGTCAAAGTGTTTCGCCGTTTGGGAAGAAAGTCTGAAGTAGAACAAGTAGCAGAAGCATACATGCTCAAGAGGGATCACCCGAAATTCAAAGGCAACTGAATTTCGGCAACCGGGGCATCGTGGTCCGAATGCCGCGAAACTCAACGAGTCAAAGTGTTTCGCCGTTTGGGGAAGAAAGTCTGAAGTAGAACAAGTAGCAGAAGCATACATGCTCAAGAGGGATCACCCGAAATTCAAAGGCAACTGAATTTCGGCAACCGGGGCATCGATGTCGGAATGCCGCGAAACTCTCCGAGTCAAAGTGTTTCGCCGCTTGCGGAAGAAAGTCTGATGTAGAACAAGTAGCAGAAGCATACATGCTCAAGAGGGATCACCCGAAATTCAAAGGCAACTGAATTTCGGCAACCGGGGCATCGAAGTCGGAATGCCGCGAAACTCACCGAGTCAAAGCGTTTCGCCGTTTGGGGAAGAAAGTCTGATGTAGAACAAGTAGAAGAAGCATACATGCTCAAGAGGGATCACCCGAAATTCAAAGGCAACTGAATTTCGGCAACCGGGGCATCGAAGTCGGAATGCCGCGAAACTCACCGAGTCAAAGCGTTTCGCCGTTTGGGGAAGAAAGTCTGATGTAGAACAAGTAGCAGAAGCATACATGCTCAAGAGGGATCACCCGAAATTCAAAGGCAACTGAATTTCGGCAACCGGGGCATCGAAGTCGGAATGCCGCGAAACTCACCGAGTCAAAGCGTTTCGCCGTTTGGGGAAGAAAGTCTGATGTAGAACAAGTAGAAGAAGCATACATGCTCAAGAGGGATCACCCGAAATTCAAAGGCAACTGAATTTCGGCAACCGGGGCATCGAAGTCGGAATGCCGCGAAACTCACCGAGTCAAAGCGTTTCGCCGTTTGGGGAAGAAAGTCTGATGTAGAACAAGTAGCAGAAGCATACATGCTCAAGAGGGATCACCCGAAATTCAAAGGCAACTGAATTTCGGCAACCGGGGCATCGTAGTCGGAATGCCGCGAAACTCACCGAGTCAAAGCGTTTCGCCGTTTGGGAAGAAAGTCTGAATGTAGAACAAGTAGCAGAAGCATACATGCTCAAGAGGGATCACCCGAAATTCAAAGGCAACTGAATTTCGGCAACCGGGGCATCGAGTCGGAATGCCGCGAAACTCACCGAGTCAAAGCGTTTCGCCGTTTGGGAAGAAAGTCTGATGTAGAACAAGTAGCAGAAGCATACATGCTCAAGAGGGATCACCCGAAATTCAAAGGCAACTGAATTTCGGCAACCGGGGCATCGAAGTCGGAATGCCGCGAAACTCACCGAGTCAAAGCGTTTCGCCGTTTGGGAAGAAAGTCTGATGTAGAACAAGTAGAAGAAGCATACATGCTCAAGAGGGATCACCCGAAATTCAAAGGCAACTGAATTTCGGCAACCGGGGCATCGAAGTCGGAATGCCGCGAAACTCACCGAGTCAAAGCGTTTCGCCGTTTGGGGAAGAAAGTCTGATGTAGAACAAGTAGAAGAAGCATACATGCTCAAGAGGGATCACCCGAAATTCAAAGGCAACTGAATTTCGGCAACCGGGGCATCGTAGTCGGAATGCCGCGAAACTCACCGAGTCAAAGCGTTTCGCCTGTTGGGGAAGAAAGTCTGAAGTAGAACAAGTAGCAGAAGCATACATGCTCAAGAGGGATCACCCGAAATTCAAAGGCAACTGAATTTCGGCAACCGGGGCATCGATAGTCGGAATGCCGCGAAACTCACCGAGTCAAAGCGTTTCGCCGTTGCGGAAGAAAGTCTGATGTAGAACAAGTAGAAGAAGCATACATGCTCAAGAGGGATCACCCGAAATTCAAAGGCAACTGAATTTCGGCAACCGGGGCATCGAAGTCGGAATGCCGCGAAACTCACCGAGTCAAAGCGTTTCGCCGTTTGGGGAAGAAAGTCTGATGTAGAACAAGTAGCAGAAGCATACATGCTCAAGAGGGATCACCCGAAATTCAAAGGCAACTGAATTTCGGCAACCGGGGCATCGATGTCGGAATGCCGCGAAACTCACCGAGTCAAAGCGTTTCGCCGTTTGCGGAAGAAAGTCTGATGTAGAACAAGTAGCAGAAGCATACATGCTCAAGAGGGATCACCCAAAATTCAAAGGCAACTGAATTTCGGCAACCGGGGCATCGAAGTCGGAATGCCGCGAAACTCACCGAGTCAAAGCGTTTCGCCGTTTGGGAAGAAAGTCTGATGTAGAACAAGTAGCAGAAGCATACATGCTCAAGAGGGATCACCCGAAATTCAAAGGCAACTGAATTTCGGCAACCGGGGCATCGAAGTCGGAATGCCGCGAAACTCACCGAGTCAAAGCGTTTCGCCGTTGCGGAAGAAAGTCTGATGTAGAACAAGTAGCAGAAGCATACATGCTCAAGAGGGATCACCCGAAATTCAAAGGCAACTGAATTTCGGCAACCGGGGCATCGAAGTCGGAATGCCGCGAAACTCACCGAGTCAAAGCGTTTCGCCGTTGCGGAAGAAAGTCTGATGTAGAACAAGTAGCAGAAGCATACATGCTCAAGAGGGATCACCCGAAATTCAAAGGCAACTGAATTTCGGCAACCGGGGCATCGAAGTCGGAATGCCGCGAAACTCACCGAGTCAAAGCGTTTCGCCGTTTGGGGAAGAAAGTCTGATGTAGAACAAGTAGAAGAAGCATACATGCTCAAGAGGGATCACCCGAAATTCAAAGGCAACTGAATTTCGGCAACCGGGGCATCGAAGTCGGAATGCCGCGAAACTCACCGAGTCAAAGCGTTTCGCCGTTTGGGGAAGAAAGTCTGATGTAGAACAAGTAGCAGAAGCATACATGCTCAAGAGGGATCACCCGAAATTCAAAGGCAACTGAATTTCGGCAACCGGGGCATCGATGTCGAATGCCGCGAAACTCACCGAGTCAAAGCGTTTCGCCGTTTGGGGAAGAAAGTCTGATGTAGAACAAGTAGCAGAAGCATACATGCTCAAGAGGGATCACCCGAAATTCAAAGGCAACTGAATTTCGGCAACCGGGGCATCGTAGTCGGAATGCCGCGAAACTCACCGAGTCAAAGCGTTTCGCCGTTTGGGGAAGAAAGTCTGAAGTAGAACAAGTAGCAGAAGCATACATGCTCAAGAGGGATCACCCGAAATTCAAAGGCAACTGAATTTCGGCAACCGGGGCATCGTAGTCGGAATGCCGCGAAACTCACCGAGTCAAAGCGTTTCGCCGTTTGGGGAAGAAAGTCTGATGTAGAACAAGTAGCAGAAGCATACATGCTCAAGAGGGATCACCCGAAATTCAAAGGCAACTGAATTTCGGCAACCGGGGCATCGAAGTCGGAATGCCGCGAAACTCACCGAGTCAAAGCGTTTCGCCGTTTGGGGAAGAAAGTCTGATGTAGAACAAGTAGAAGAAGCATACATGCTCAAGAGGGATCACCCGAAATTCAAAGGCAACTGAATTTCGGCAACCGGGGCATCGAAGTCGGAATGCCGCGAAACTCACCGAGTCAAAGCGTTTCGCCGTTTGGGGAAGAAAGTCTGATGTAGAACAAGTAGAAGAAGCATACATGCTCAAGAGGGATCACCCGAAATTCAAAGGCAACTGAATTTCGGCAACCGGGGCATCGAAGTCGGAATGCCGCGAAACTCACCGAGTCAAAGCGTTTCGCCGTTTGGGGAAGAAAGTCTGATGTAGAACAAGTAGCAGAAGCATACATGCTCAAGAGGGATCACCCGAAATTCAAAGGCAACTGAATTTCAGGCAACCGGGGCATCGAATGTCGGAATGCCGCGAAACTCACCGAGTCAAAGCGTTTCGCCGTTTGGGAAGAAAGTCTGATGTAGAACAAGTAGCAGAAGCATACATGCTCAAGAGGGATCACCCGAAATTCAAAGGCAACTGAATTTCGGCAACCGGGGCATCGAAGTCGGAATGCCGCGAAACTCACCGAGTCAAAGCGTTTCGCCGTTTGGGGAAGAAAGTCTGAAGTAGAACAAGTAGCAGAAGCATACATGCTCAAGAGGGATCACCCGAAATTCAAAGGCAACTGAATTTCGGCAACCGGGGCATCGAAGTCGGAATGCCGCGAAACTCACCGAGTCAAAGCGTTTCGCCGTTTGGGGAAGAAAGTCTGAATGTAGAACAAGTAGCAGAAGCATACATGCTCAAGAGGGATCACCCGAAATTCAAAGGCAACTGAATTTCGGCAACCGGGGCATCGAAGTCGGAATGCCGCGAAACTCACCGAGTCAAAGCGTTTCGCCGTTTGGGGAAGAAAGTCTGATGTAGAACAAGTAGCAGAAGCATACATGCTCAAGAGGGATCACCCGAAATTCAAAGGCAACTGAATTTCGGCAACCGGGGCATCGAAGTCGGAATGCCGCGAAACTCACCGAGTCAAAGCGTTTCGCCGTTTGGGGAAGAAAGTCTGATGTAGAACAAGTAGCAGAAGCATACATGCTCAAGAGGGATCACCCGAAATTCAAAGGCAACTGAATTTCGGCAACCGGGGCATCGAAGTCGGAATGCCGCGAAACTCACCGAGTCAAAGCGTTTCGCCGTTTGGGGAAGAAAGTCTGATGTAGAACAAGTAGAAGAAGCATACATGCTCAAGAGGGATCACCCGAAATTCAAAGGCAACTGAATTTCGGCAACCGGGGCATCGAAGTCGGAATGCCGCGAAACTCACCGAGTCAAAGCGTTTCGCCGTTTGGGGAAGAAAGTCTGATGTAGAACAAGTAGCAGAAGCATACATGCTCAAGAGGGATCACCCGAAATTCAAAGGCAACTGAATTTCGGCAACCGGGGCATCGAAGTCGGAATGCCGCGAAACTCACCGAGTCAAAGCGTTTCGCCGTTTGCGGAAGAAAGTCTGATGTAGAACAAGTAGAAGAAGCATACATGCTCAAGAGGGATCACCCGAAATTCAAAGGCAACTGAATTTCGGCAACCGGGGCATCGAAGTCGGAATGCCGCGAAACTCACCGAGTCAAAGCGTTTCGCCGTTTGGGGAAGAAAGTCTGATGTAGAACAAGTAGAAGAAGCATACATGCTCAAGAGGGATCACCCGAAATTCAAAGGCAACTGAATTTCGGCAACCGGGGCATCGAGTCGGAATGCCGCGAAACTCACCGAGTCAAAGCGTTTCGCCGTTTGGGGAAGAAAGTCTGAATGTAGAACAAGTAGAGAAGCATACATGCTCAAGAGGGATCACCCGAAATTCAAAGGCAACTGAATTTCGGCAACCGGGCATCGAGTCGGAATGCCGCGAAACTCACCGAGTCAAAGCGTTTTCGCCGTTAGGGAAGAAAGTCTGAATGTAGAACAAGTAGCAGAAGCATACATGCTCAAGAGGGATCACCCGAAATTCAAAGGCAACTGAATTTCGGCAACCGGGGCATCGAAGTCGGAATGCCGCGAAACTCACCGAGTCAAAGCGTTTCGCCGTTTGCGGAAGAAAGTATGATGTAGAACAAGTAGCAGAAGCATACATGCTCAAGAGGGATCACCCGAAATTCAAAGGCAACTGAATTTCGGCAACCGGGGCATCGAAGTCGGAATGCCGCGAAACTCACCGAGTCAAAGCGTTTCGCCGTTTGGGGAAGAAAGTCTGATGTAGAACAAGTAGAAGAAGCATACATGCTCAAGAGGGATCACCCGAAATTCAAAGGCAACTGAATTTCGGCAACCGGGGCATCGAAGTCGGAATGCCGCGAAACTCACCGAGTCAAAGCGTTTCGCCGTTGGGAAGAAAGTCTGATGTAGAACAAGTAGCAGAAGCATACATGCTCAAGAGGGATCACCCGAAATTCAAAGGCAACTGAATTTCGGCAACCGGGGCATCGATGTCGGAATGCCGCGAAACTCACCGAGTCAAAGCGTTTCGCCGTTAGCGGAAGAAAGTATGATGTAGAACAAGTAGCAGAAGCATACATGCTCAAGAGGGATCACCCGAAATTCAAAGGCAACTGAATTTCGGCAACCGGGGCATCGAAGTCGGAATGCCGCGAAACTCACCGAGTCAAAGCGTTTCGCCGTTTGGGGAAGAAAGTCTGATGTAGAACAAGTAGCAGAAGCATACATGCTCAAGAGGGATCACCCGAAATTCAAAGGCAACTGAATTTCGGCAACCGGGGCATCGAAGTCGGAATGCCGCGAAACTCACCGAGTCAAAGCGTTTCGCCGTTTGGGGAAGAAAGTCTGATGTAGAACAAGTAGCAGAAGCATACATGCTCAAGAGGGATCACCCGAAATTCAAAGGCAACTGAATTTCGGCAACCGGGGCATCGATGTCGGAATGCCGCGAAACTCACCGAGTCAAAGCGTTTCGCCGTTTGGGAAGAAAGTCTGAAGTAGAACAAGTAGCAGAAGCATACATGCTCAAGAGGGATCACCCGAAATTCAAAGGCAACTGAATTTCGGCAACCGGGGCATCGAAGTCGGAATGCCGCGAAACTCACCGAGTCAAAGCGTTTCGCCGTTTGCGGAAGAAAGTCTGAATGTAGAACAAGTAGAAGAAGCATACATGCTCAAGAGGGATCACCCGAAATTCAAAGGCAACTGAATTTCGGCAACCGGGGCATCGAAGTCGGAATGCCGCGAAACTCACCGAGTCAAAGCGTTTCGCCGTTTGCGCAAGAAAGTCTGATGTAGAACAAGTAGCAGAAGCATACATGCTCAAGAGGGATCACCCGAAATTCAAAGGCAACTGAATTTCGGCAACCGGGGCATCGAAGTCGGAATGCCGCGAACTCACCGAGTCAAAGCGTTTCGCCGTTGGGGGAAGAAGTCTGATGTAGAACAAGTAGCAGAAGCATACATGCTCAAGAGGGATCACCCGAAATTCAAAGGCAACTGAATTTCGGCAACCGGGGCATCGAAGTCGGAATGCCGCGAAACTCACCGAGTCAAAGCGTTTCGCCGTTTGGGAAGGAAGTGTGATGTAGAACAAGTAGCAGAAGCATACATGCTCAAGAGGGATCACCCGAAATTCAAAGGCAACTGAATTTCGGCAACCGGGGCATCGAAGTCGGAATGCCGCGAAACTCACCGAGTCAAAGCGTTTCGCCGTTGGGGGAAGAAGTCTGATGTAGAACTAGTAGCAGAAGCATACATGCTCAAGAGGGATCACCCGAAATTCAAAGGCAACTGAATTTCGGCAACCGGGGCATCGAAGTCGGAATGCCGCGAAACTCACCGAGTCAAAGCGTTTCGCCGTTTGGGGAAGAAAGTCTGATGTAGAACAAGTAGCAGAAGCATACATGCTCAAGAGGGATCACCCGAAATTCAAAGGCAACTGAATTTCGGCAACCGGGGCATCGAAGTCGGAATGCCGCGAAACTCACCGAGTCAAAGCGTTTCGCCGTTTGGGGAAGAAAGTCTGATGTAGAACAAGTAGAAGAAGCATACATGCTCAAGAGGGATCACCCGAAATTCAAAGGCAACTGAATTTCGGCAACCGGGGCATCGAGTCGAATGCCGCGAAACTCACCGAGTCAAAGCGTTTCGCCGTTTGGGAAGAAAGTCTGATGTAGAACAAGTAGCAAGAAGCATACATGCTCAAGAGGGATCACCCTGAAATTCAAAGGCAACTGAATTTCGGCAACCGGGGCATCGAAGTCGGAATGCCGCGAAACTCACCGAGTCAAAGCGTTTCGCCGTTTGCGGAAGAAAGTCTGATGTAGAACAAGTAGCAGAAGCATACATGCTCAAGAGGGATCACCCGAAATTCAAAGGCAACTGAATTTCGGCAACCGGGGCATCGAAGTCGGAATGCCGCGAAACTCACCGAGTCAAAGCGTTTCGCCGTTTGCGGAAGAAAGTCTGATGTAGAACAAGTAGCAGAAGCATAACATGCTCAAGAGGGATCACCCGAAATTCAAAGGCAACTGAATTTCGGCAACCGGGGCATCGAAGTCGGAATGCCGCGAAACTCACCGAGTCAAAGCGTTTCGCCGTTTGCGGAAGAAAGTCTGATGTAGAACAAGTAGCAGAAGCATACATGCTCAAGAGGGATCACCCGAAATTCAAAGGCAACTGAATTTCGGCAACCGGGGCATCGAAGTCGAATGCCGCGAAACTCACCGAGTCAAAGCGTTTCGCCGTTTGGGAAGAAAGTCTGATGTAGACAAGTAGCAGAAGCATACATGCTCAAGAGGGATCACCCGAAATTCAAAGGCAACTGAATTTCGGCAACCGGGGCATCGATAGTCGGAATGCCGCGAAACTCACCGAGTCAAAGCGTTTCGCCGTTTGGGGAAGAAAGTCTGATGTAGAACAAGTAGCAGAAGCATACATGCTCAAGAGGGATCACCCGAAATTCAAAGGCAACTGAATTTCGGCAACCGGGGCATCGAAGTCGGAATGCCGCGAAACTCACCGAGTCAAAGCGTTTCGCCGTTTGGGAAGAAAGTCTGATGTAGAACAAGTAGCAGAAGCATACATGCTCAAGAGGGATCACCCGAAATTCAAAGGCAACTGAATTTCGGCAACCGGGGCATCGATAGTCGGAATGCCGCGAAACTCACCGAGTCAAAGCGTTTCGCCGTTTGGGGAAGAAAGTCTGAGTAGAACAAGTAGAAGAAGCATACATGCTCAAGAGGGATCACCCGAAATTCAAAGGCAACTGAATTTCGGCAACCGGGGCATCGAAGTCGGAATGCCGCGAAACTCACTGAGTCAAAGCGTTTCGCCGTTTGGGTAAGAAAGTCTGATGTAGAACAAGTAGAAGAAGCATACATGCTCAAGAGGGATCACCCGAAATTCAAAGGCAACTGAATTTCGGCAACCGGGGCATCGAAGTCGGAATGCCGCGAAACTCACCGAGTCAAAGCGTTTCGCCGTTGGGGAAGAAAGTCTGAATGTAGAACAAGTAGCAGAAGCATACATGCTCAAGAGGGATCACCCGAAATTCAAAGGCAACTGAATTTCGGCAACCGGGGCATCGAAGTCGGAATGCCGCGAAACTCACCGAGTCAAAGCGTTTCGCCGTTTGGGTAAGAAAGTCTGATGTAGAACAAGTAGCAGAAGCATACATGCTCAAGAGGGATCACCCGAAATTCAAAGGCAACTGAATTTCGGCAACCGGGGCATCGAAGTCGGAATGCCGCGAAACTCACCGAGTCAAAGCGTTTCGCCGTTTGGGGAAGAAAGTCTGATGTAGAACAAGTAGCAGAAGCATACATGCTCAAGAGGGATCACCCGAAATTCAAAGGCAACTGAATTTCGGCAACCGGGGCATCGAAGTCGGAATGCCGCGAAACTCACCGAGTCAAAGCGTTTCGCCGTTAGGGGAAGAAAGTCTGATGTAGAACAAGTAGAAGAAGCATACATGCTCAAGAGGGATCACCCGAAATTCAAAGGCAACTGAATTTCGGCAACCGGGGCATCGAAGTCGGAATGCCGCGAAACTCACCGAGTCAAAGCGTTTCGCCGTTTGGGAAGAAAGTCTGATGTAGAACAAGTAGAAGAAGCATACATGCTCAAGAGGGATCACCTCGAAATTCAAAGGCAACTGAATTTCGGCAACCGGGGCATCGAAGTCGGAATGCCGCGAAACTCACCGAGTCAAAGCGTTTCGCCGTTTGGGGAAGAAAGTCTGAATGTAGAACAAGTAGCAGAAGCATACATGCTCAAGAGGGATCACCCGAAATTCAAAGGCAACTGAATTTCGGCAACCGGGGCATCGAATGTCGGAATGCCGCGAAACTCACCGAGTCAAAGCGTTTCGCCGTTTGGGAAGAAAGTCTGATGTAGAACAAGTAGAAGAAGCATACATGCTCAAGAGGGATCACCCGAAATTCAAAGGCAACTGAATTTCGGCAACCGGGGCATCGAAGTCGGAATGCCGCGAAACTCACCGAGTCAAAGCGTTTCGCGTTTGGGGAAGAAAGTCTGATGTAGAACAAGTAGAAGAAGCATACATGCTCAAGAGGGATCACCCTGAAATTCAAAGGCAACTGAATTTCGGCAACCGGGGCATCGAAGTCGGAATGCCGCGAAACTCACCGAGTCAAAGCGTTTCGCCGTTTGGGGAAGAAAGTCTGAGTAGAACAAGTAGAAGAAGCATACATGCTCAAGAGGGATCACCCGAAATTCAAAGGCAACTGAATTTCGGCAACCGGGGCATCGATAGTCGGAATGCCGCGAAACTCACCGAGTCAAAGCGTTTCGCCGTTTGGGAAGAAAGTCTGATGTAGAACAAGTAGCAGAAGCATACATGCTCAAGAGGATCACCGAAATTCAAAGGCAACTGAATTTCGGCAACCGGGGCATCGAAGTCGGAATGCCGCGAAACTCACCGAGTCAAAGCGTTTCGCCGTTTGGGGAAGAAAGTCTGATGTAGAACAAGTAGAAGAAGCATACATGCTCAAGAGGGATCACCTCGAAATTCAAAGGCAACTGAATTTCGGCAACCGGGGCATCGAAGTCGGAATGCCGCGAAACTCACCGAGTCAAAGCGTTTCGCCGTTTGCGGAAGAAAGTCTGATGTAGAACAAGTAGCAGAAGCATACATGCTCAAGAGGGATCACTCGAAATTCAAAGGCAACTGAATTTCGGCAACCGGGGCATCGAAGTCGGAATGCCGCGAAACTCACCGAGTCAAAGCGTTTCGCCGTTTGCGGAAGAAAGTCTGATGTAGAACAAGTAGCAGAAGCATACATGCTCAAGAGGGATCACCTGAAATTCAAAGGCAACTGAATTTCGGCAACCGGGGCATCGAAGTCGGAATGCCGCGAAACTCACCGAGTCAAAGCGTTTCGCCGTTTGGGGAAGAAAGTCTGATGTAGAACAAGTAGAAGAAGCATACATGCTCAAGAGGGATCACCGAAATTCAAAGGCAACTGAATTTCGGCAACCGGGGCATCGAAGTCGGAATGCCGCGAAACTCACCGAGTCAAAGCGTTTCGCCGTTTGCGCAAGAAAGTATGATGTAGAACAAGTAGAAGAAGCATACATGCTCAAGAGGGATCACCTGAAATTCAAAGGCAACTGAATTTCGGCAACCGGGGCATCGAAGTCGGAATGCCGCGAAACTCACCGAGTCAAAGCGTTTCGCCGTTTGCGGAAGAAAGTCTGATGTAGAACAAGTAGAAGAAGCATACATGCTCAAGAGGGATCACCCGAAATTCAAAGGCAACTGAATTTCGGCAACCGGGGCATCGAAGTCGGAATGCCGCGAAACTCACCGAAGTCAAAGCGTTTCGCCGTTTGGGAAGAAAGTCTGATTGTAGAACAAGTAGCAGAAGCATACATGCTCAAGAGGGATCACCGAAATTCAAAGGCAACTGAATTTCGGCAACCGGGCATCGAAGTCGGAATGCCGCGAAACTCACCGAGTCAAAGCGTTTCGCCGTTTGGGAAGAAAGTCTGATGTAGACAAGTAGAAGAAGCATACATGCTCAAGAGGGATCACCCTGAAATTCAAAGGCAACTGAATTTCGGCAACCGGGGCATCGAATGTCGGAATGCCGCGAAACTCACCGAGTCAAAGCGTTTCGCCGTTTGGGGAAGAAAGTCTGAAGTAGAACAAGTAGCAGAAGCATACATGCTCAAGAGGGATCACCCGAAATTCAAAGGCAACTGAATTTCAGCAACCGGGGCATCGAAGTCGGAATGCCGCGAACTCACCGAGTCAAAGCGTTTCGCCGTTGGGGAAGAAAGTCTGATGTAGAACAAGTAGCAGAAGCATACATGCTCAAGAGGGATCACCCGAAATTCAAAGGCAACTGAATTTCGGCAACCGGGGCATCGAAGTCGGAATGCCGCGAAACTCACCGAGTCAAAGCGTTTCGCCGTTTGCGGAAGAAAGTCTGATGTAGAACAAGTAGCAGAAGCATACATGCTCAAGAGGGATCACCCGAAATTCAAAGGCAATGAATTTCGGCAACCGGGGCATCGAGTCGGAATGCCGCGAAACTCACCGAGTCAAAGCGTTTCGCCGTTTGGGAAGAAAGTCTGATGTAGAACAAGTAGCAGAAGCATACATGCTCAAGAGGGATCACCTGAAATCAAAGGCAACTGAATTTCGGCAACCGGGGCATCGAAGTCGGAATGCCGCGAAACTCACCGAGTCAAAGCGTTTCGCCGTTTGCGGAAGAAAGTCTGATGTAGAACAAGTAGCAGAAGCATACATGCTCAAGAGGGATCACCTCGAAATTCAAAGGCAACTGAATTTCGGCAACCGGGGCATCGAAGTCGGAATGCCGCGAAACTCACCGAGTCAAAGCGTTTCGCCGTTTGCGGAAGAAAGTCTGATGTAGAACAAGTAGAAGAAGCATACATGCTCAAGAGGGATCACCCGAAATTCAAAGGCAACTGAATTTCGGCAACCGGGGCATCGAAGTCGGAATGCCGCGAAACTCACCGAGTCAAAGCGTTTCGCCGTTTGGGGAAGAAAGTCTGATGTAGAACAAGTAGAAGAAGCATACATGCTCAAGAGGGATCACCCGAAATTCAAAGGCAACTGAATTTCGGCAACCGGGGCATCGAAGTCGGAATGCCGCGAAACTCACCGAGTCAAAGCGTTTCGCCGTTTGGGGAAGAAAGTCTGATGTAGAACAAGTAGAAGAAGCATACATGCTCAAGAGGGATCACCCTGAAATTCAAAGGCAACTGAATTTCGGCAACCGGGGCATCGAAGTCGGAATGCCGCGAAACTCACCGAGTCAAAGCGTTTCGCCGTTTGGGAAGAAAGTCTGATGTAGAACAAGTAGCAGAAGCATACATGCTCAAGAGGGATCACCCGAAATTCAAAGGCAACTGAATTTCGGCAACCGGGGCATCGAAGTCGGAATGCCGCGAAACTCACCGAGTCAAAGCGTTTCGCCGTTTGCGGAAGAAAGTCTGATGTAGAACAAGTAGCAGAAGCATACATGCTCAAGAGGGATCACCCGAAAATTCAAAGGCAACTGAATTTCGGCAACCGGGGCATCGAAGTCGGAATGCCGGCGAAACTCACCGAGTCAAAGCGTTTCGCCGTTTGCGGAAGAAAGTCTGATGTAGAACAAGTAGCAGAAGCATACATGCTCAAGAGGGATCACCCGAAATTCAAAGGCAACTGAATTTCGGCAACCGGGGCATCGAAGTCGGAATGCCGCGAACTCACCGAGTCAAAGCGTTTCGCCGTTTGGGGAAGAAAGTCTGATGTAGAACAAGTAGCAGAAGCATACATGCTCAAGAGGGATCACCCGAAATTCAAAGGCAACTGAATTTCGGCAACCTGGGCATCGAAGTCGGAATGCGCGAAACTCACGAGTCAAAGCGTTTGCCGTTTGGGAAGAAAAGTCTGATGTAGAACAAGTAGCAAGAAGCATACATGCTCAGAGGGATCACCGAAATTCAAAGGCAACTGAATTTCGGCAACCGAGGGCATCGAGTCGGAATGCCGCGAAACTCACCGAGTCAAAGCGTTTCGCCGTTTGGGGAAGAAAGTCTGATGTAGAACAAGTAGAAGAAGCATACATGCTCAAGAGGGATCACCCGAAATTCAAAGGCAACTGAATTTCGGCAACCGGGGCATCGAAGTCGGAATGCCGCGAAACTCACCGAGTCAAAGCGTTTCGCCGTTTGGGGAAGAAAGTCTGATGTAGAACAAGTAGAAGAAGCATACATGCTCAAGAGGGATCACCCGAAATTCAAAGGCAACTGAATTTCGGCAACCGGGGCATCGAAGTCGGAATGCCGCGAAACTCACCGAGTCAAAGCGTTTCGCCGCTTGGGAAGAAAGTCCTGAATGTAGAACAAGTAGAAGAAGCATACATGCTCAAGAGGGATCACCTGAAATTCAAAGGCAACTGAATTTCGGCAACCGGGGCATCGAAGTCGGAATTCCGCGAAACTCACCGAGTCAAAGCGTTTCGCCGTTTGGGGAAGAAAGTCTGATGTAAAACAAGTAGAAGAAGCATACATGCTCAAGAGGGATCACCCGAAATTCAAAGGCAACTGAATTTCGGCAACCGGGGCATCGAAGTCGGAATGCCTCGAAACTCACCGAGTCAAAGCGTTTCGCCGTTTGCGGAAGAAAGTATGATGTAGAACAAGTAGAAAAAGCATACATGCTCAAGAGGGATCACCTGAAATTCAAAGGCAACTGAATTTCGGCAACCGGGGCATCGAAGTCGGAATGCCGCGAAACTCACCGAGTCAAAGCGTTTCGCCGTTTGGGGAAGAAAGTCTGATGTAGAACAAGTAGAAGAAGCATACATTCTCAAGAGGGATCACCGAAATTCAAAGGCAACTGAATTTCGGCAACCGGGGCATCGAAGTCGGAATGCCGCGAAACTCACCGAGTCAAAGCGTTTCGCCGTTTGGGGTAAGAAGTCTGATGTAGAACAAGTAGCAGAAGCATACATGCTCAAGAGGGATCACCCGAAATTCAAAGGCAACTGAATTTCGGCAACCGGGGCATCGAAGTCGGAATGCCGCGAAACTCACCGAGTCAAGGCGTTTCGCCGTTTGGGGAAGAAAGTCTGATGTAGAACAAGTCGCAGAAGCATACATGCTCAAGAGGGATCACCCGAAATTCAAAGGCAACTGAATTTCGGCAACCGGGGCATCGAAGTCGGAATGCCGCGAAACTCACCGAGTCAAAGCGTTTCGCCGTTTGGGGAAGAACGTCTGATGTAGAACAAGTAGCAGAAGCATACATGCTCAAGAGGGATCACCCGAAATTCAAAGGCAACTGAATTTCGGCAACCGGGGCATCGAAGTCGGAATGCCGCGAAACTCACCGAGTCAAAGCAGTTTCGCCGTTTGGGGAAGAAAGTCTGATGTAGAACAAGTAGCAGAAGCATACATGCTCAAGAGGGATCACCCGAAATTCAAAGGCAACTGAATTTCGGCAACCGGGGCATCGAAGTCGGAATGCCGCGAAACTCACCGAGTCAAAGCGTTTCGCCGTTGGGGAAGAAAGTCTGATGTAGAACAAGTAGAAGAAGCATACATGCTCAAGAGGGATCACCTGAAATTCAAAGGCAACTGAATTTCGGCAACCGGGGCATCGAAGTCGGAATGCCGCGAAACTCACCGAGTCAAAGCGTTTCGCCGTTTGGAGAAGAAAGTCTGATGTAGAACAAGTAGAAGAAGCATACATGCTCAAGAGGGATCACCCGAAATTCAAAGGCAACTGAATTTCGGCAACCGGGGCATCGAAGTCGGAATGCCGCGAAACTCACCGAGTCAAAGCGTTTCGCCGTTTGGGGAAGAAAGTCTGATGTAGAACAAGTAGAAGAAGCATACATGCTCAAGAGGGATCACCCGAAATTCAAAGGCAACTGAATTTCGGCAACCGGGGCATCGAAGTCGGAATGCCGCGAAACTCACCGAGTCAAAGCGTTTCGCCGTTTGGGCAAGAAAGTCTGATGTAGAACAAGTAGAAGAAGCATACATTCTCAAGAGGGATCACCTGAAATTCAAAGGCAACTGAATTTCGGCAACCGGGGCATCGAAGTCGGAATGCCGCGAAACTCACCGAGTCAAAGCGTTTCGCCGTTTGGGAAGAAAATCTGATGTAGAACAAGTAGCAGAAGCATACATGCTCAAGAGGGATCACCCGAAATTCAAAGGCAACTGAATTTCGGCAACCGGGGCATCGAAGTCGGAATGCCGCGAAACTCACCGAGTCAAAGCGTTTCGCCGTTTGGGGAAGAAAGTCTGATGTAGAACAAGTAGAAGAAGCATACATTCTCAAGAGGGATCACTCGAAATTCAAAGGCAACTGAATTTCGGCAACCGGGGCATCGTAGTCGGAATGCCGCAAAACTCACCGAGTCAAAGCGTTTCGCCTGTTTGGGAAGAGAAGTCTGAATGTATGAACAAGTAGCAAGAAGCATACATGCTCAAGAGGGAACACCCGAAATTCAAAGGCACTGAATTCGGGCAAACTCGGGGCATCTTAATCGGAATGCCGCGAAACTCCCGAGTCAAAGCGTTTCTCCGTTTGGGGAAGAAAGTCTGATGTATAACAAGTAGCAGAAGCATACATGCTCAGAGGGATCACCTCGAAATTCAAGGCACTGAATTTCGGGCAACGGGGGCATCGAGTCGGAATGCCGCGAAACTCACCGAGTCCAAAGCGTTTCGCCGTTGGGGAAGAAAGTCTGATGTAGAACAAGTAGAAGAAGCATACATGCTCAAGAGGGATCACCCGAAATTCAAAGGGCAACTGAATTTCGGCAACCGGGCATCGAAGTCGGAATGCCAGCGAAAACTCACCGAGTCAAAGCGTTTCGCCGTTTGGGAAGAAAGTCTGAATGTAGAACAAGTAGAAGAAGCATACATGCTCAAGAGGGATCACTAGAAATTCAAAGGCAACTGAATTTCGGCAACCAGGGCATCGAAGTCGGAATGCCGCGAAACTCACCGAGTCAAAGCGTTTCGCCGTTTGCGGAAGAAAGTCTGATGTAGAACAAGTAGCAGAAGCATACATGCTCAAGAGGGATCACCTGAAATTCAAAGGCAACTGAATTTCGGCAACCGGGGCATCGATGTCGGAATGCCGCGAAACTCACCGAGTCAAAGCGTTTCGCCGTTTGGGGAAGAAAGTCTGATGTAGAACAAGTAGAAGAAGCATACATGCTCAAGAGGGACTCACCCGAAATTCAAAGGCAACTGAATTTCGGCAACCGGGGCATCGAAGTCGGAATGCCGCGAAACTCACCGAGTCAAAGCGTTTCGCCGTTTGGGAAGAAAGTCTGATGTAGAACAAGTAGCAGAAGCATACATGCTCAAGAGGGATCACCCGAAATTCAAAGGCAACTGAATTTCGGCAACCGGGGCATCGATAGTCGGAATGCCGCGAAACTCACCGAGTCAAAGCGTTTCGCCGTTTGGGGAAGAAAGTCTGATGTAGAACAAGTAGCAGAAGCATACATGCTCAAGAGGGATCACCCGAAATTCAAAGGCAACTGAATTTCGGCAACCGGGGCATCGAAGTCGGAATGCCGCGAAACTCACCGAGTCAAAGCGTTTCGCTGTTTGGGGAAGAAAGTCTGATGTAATACAAGTAGAAGAAGCATACATGCTCAAGAGGGATCACCCGAAATTCAAAGGCAACTGAATTTCGGCAACCGGGGCATCGAAGTCGGAATGCCGCGAAACTCACCGAGTCAAAGCGTTTCGCCGTTTGGGGAAGAAAGTCTGATGTAGAACAAGTAGCAGAAGCATACATGCTCAAGAGGGATCACCCGAAATTCAAAGGCAACTGAATTTCGGCAACCGGGGCATCGAAGTCGGAATGCCGCGAAACTCACCGAGTCAAAGCGTTTCGCCGTTTGGGAAGAAAGTCTGATGTAGAACAAGTAGAAGAAGCATACATGCTCAAGAGGGATCACCCGAAATTCAAAGGCAACTGAATTTCGGCAACCGGGGCATCGAAGTCGGAATGCCGCGAAACTCACCGAGTCAAAGCGTTTCGCCGTTTGCGGAAGAAAGTCTGATGTAGAACAAGTAGCAGAAGCATACATGCTCAAGAGGGATCACCCGAAATTCAAAGGCAACTGAATTTCGGCAACCGGGGCATCGAAGTCGGAATGCCGCGAAACTCACCGAGTCAAAGCGTTTCGCCGTTTGCGGAAGAAAGTCTGATGTAGAACAAGTAGCAGAAGCATACATGCTCAAGAGGGATCACCCGAAATTCAAAGGCAACTGAATTTCGGCAACCGGGGCATCGAAGTCGGAATGCCGCGAAACTCACCGAGTCAAAGCGTTTCGCGTTTGCGGAAGAAAGTCTGATGTAGAACAAGTAGCAGAAGCATACATGCTCAAGAGGGATCACCCGAAATTCAAAGGCAACTGAATTTCGGCCACCGGGGCATCGAAGTCGGAATGCCGCGAAACTCACCGAGTCAAAGCGTTTCGCCGTTTGCGGAAGAAAGTCTGATGTAGAACAAGTAGCAGAAGCATACATGCTCAAGAGGGATCACCCGAAATTCAACGGCAACTGAATTTCGGCAACCGGGGCATCGAAGTCGGAATGCCGCGAAACTCACCGAGTCAAAGCGTTTCGCCGTTTGGGGAAGAAAGTCTGATGTAGAACAAGTAGCAGAAGCATACATGCTCAAGAGGGATCACCCGAAATTCAAAGGCAACTGAATTTCGGCAACCGGGGCATCGAAGTCGGAATGCCGCGAAACTCACCGAGTCAAAGCGTTTCGCCGTTTGGGGAAGAAAGTCTGATGTAGAACAAGTAGAAGAAGCATACATGCTCAAGAGGGATCACACGAAATTCAAAGGCAACTGAATTTCGGCAACCGGGGCATCGTAGTCGGAATGCCGCGAAAACTCACCGAGTCAAGCGTTTCGCGCTTAGGGAAGGAAAGTCTGATGTAGAACAAGTAGCAGGAAGCATACATGCTCAAGAGGGATCACCCGAAATTCAAAGGCAACTGAATTTCGGCCAACGGGGCATCGAAGTCGGAATGCCTGCGAAACTCACGAGTCAAGCCGTTTCGCCGTTTGGTAAGAAAAGTCTGATGTAGAACAAGTAGAAGACGCATACATGCTCAAGAGGGATCACCCGAAATTCAAAGGAACTGAATTTCGGCAACCGGGCATCGAAGTCGGAATGCCTAGAAAACTCACCGAGTCAAAGCGTTGTCGCCGTTTGGGGGAAGAAAGTCTGATTGTAATACAAGTAGCAGAAGGCATTACAATGCTCAAGAGGGATCACCCGAAAGTCAAAGGCAACTGAATTTCGGCAACCGGGACATCGAAGTCGGAATGCCGCGAAACTCACCGAGTCAAAGCGTTTCGCCGTTTGGGGAAGAAAGTCTGATGTAGAACAAGTAGCAGAAGCATACATGCTCAAGAGGGATCCACCGAAATTCAAAGGCAACTGAATTTCGGCAACCGGGGCATCGAAGTCGGAATGCCGCGAAACTCACCGAGTCAAAGCGTTTCGCCGTTTGCGGAAGAAGTCTGATGTAGAACAAGTAGCAGAAGCATACATGCTCAAGAGGGATCACCCGAAATTCAAAGGCAACTGAATTTCGGCAACCGGGGCATCGAAGTCGGAATGCCGCGAAACTCACCGAGTCAAGCGTTTCGCGTTTGGGAAGACAAGTCTGATGTAGAACAAGTAGCAGAAGCATACATGCTCAAGAGGGATCACCCGAAATTCAAAGGCAACTGAATTTCGGCAACCTGGGGCATCGTAAGGTCCGGAATGCCGCGAAACTCACGAGTCAAAGGTTTCGCCGTTTGGGGAAGAAAGTCTGATGTATAACAAGTAGAAGAAGCATACATGCTAAAGAGGATCACTCGAAATTCAAAGGCCAACTGAATTTCGGCAACCAGGGCATCGACTGTCGGAATGCTGCGAAACTCACCGCCGTCACAGCGTTTCGCCGTTTGGGGAAGAAAAGTCTGACTGTAGAACACGTAGAAGAAGCATACATGCTCACGGAGGATTCCACCTGAAATTCAAAGGCAACTGAATTTCGGCAACCGGGGCATCGACAGTCGGAATGCCGCAGAAACTCACCGAGTGCATGGAAAGCGTTTCGCCGTTTGGGGCAGAAACGTCTATGTAGAACCAAGTTAGTAAGAAGCATACATTCTCAAGATGGGATCACCTGAATACTTCAAAGGCAACTGAATTTCGGCAACCGGGGCATCGTAAGTCGCGAAATGCCGCGAAACTCACCTGAATCAAAGTGTTTCGCCGTTTGGGGAAGAATGTCTGATGTAGAACAAGTAGAAGAAGCCTACATGCTCAAGAGGGATCACCCGAAATTCAAAGGCAACTGAATTTCGGCAACCGGGGCATCGAAGTCGGAATGCCGCGAAACTCACCGAGTCAAAGCGTTTCGCCGTTTGCGGAAGAAAGTCTGATGTAGAACAAGTAGCAGAAGCATACATGCTCAAGAGGGATCACCCGAAATTCAAAGGCAACTGAATTTCGGCAACCGGGGCATCGAAGTCGGAATGCCGCGAAACTCACCGAGTCAAAGCGTTTCGCCGTTTGGGAAGAAAGTCTGATGTAGAACAAGTAGAAGAAGCATACATGCTCAAGAGGGATCACCCGAAATTCAAAGGCAACTGAATTTCGGCAACCGGGGCATCGAAGTCGGAATGCCGCGAAACTCACCGAGTCAAAGCGTTTCGCTGTTTGGGGAAGAAAGTCTGATGTAGAACAAGTAGCAGAAGCATACATGCTCAAGAGGGATCACCCGAAATTCAAAGGCAACTGAATTTCGGCAACCGGGGCATCGAAGTCGGAATGCCGCGAAACTCACCGAGTCAAAGGGTTTCGCCGTTTGCGGAAGAAAGTCTGATGTAGAACAAGTAGCAGAAGCATACATGCTCAAGAGGGATCACCCGAAATTCAAAGGCAACTGAATTTCGGCAACCGGGGCATCGAAGTCGGAATGCCGCGAAACTCACCGAGTCAAAGCGTTTCGCCGTTTGGGAAGAAAGTCTGATGTAATACAAGTAGAAGAAGCATACATGCTCAAGAGGGATCACCCCGAAATTCAAAGGCAACTGAATTTCGGCAACCGGGGCATCGAAGTCGGAATGCCGCGAAACTCACCGAGTCAAAGCGTTTCGCCGTTTGGGGAAGAAAGTATGATGTAGAACAAGTAGCAGAAGCATACATGCTCAAGAGGGATCACCCGAAATTCAAAGGCAACTGAATTTCGGCAACCGGGGCATCGAAGTCGGAATGCCGCGAAACTCACCGAGTCAAAGCGTTTCGCCGTTTGGGGAAGAAAGTCTGATGTAGAACAAGTAGCAGAAGCATACATGCTCAAGAGGGATCACCCGAAATTCAAAGGCAACTGAATTTCGGCAACCGGGGCATCGAAGTCGGAATGCCGTCGAAACTCACCGAGTCAAAGCGTTTCGCCGTTTGGGGAAGAAAGTCTGATGTAGAACAAGTAGCAGAAGCATACATTCTCAAGAGGGATCACCCGAAATTCAAAGGCAACTGAATTTCGGCAACCGGGGCATCGAAGTCGGAATGCCGCGAAACTCACCGAGTCAAAGCGTTTCGCCGTTTGGGGAAGAAAGTCTGATGTAGAACAAGTAGCAGAAGCATACATGCTCAAGAGGGATCAACCCCGAAATTCAAAGGCAACTGAATTTCGGCAACCGGGGCATCGAAGTCGGAATGCCGCGAAACTCACCGAGTCAAAGCGTTTCGCCGTTTGGGGAAGAAAGTCTGATGTAGAACAAGTAGCAGAAGCATACATGCTCAAGAGGGATCACCCGAAATTCAAAGGCAACTGAATTTCGGCAACCGGGGCATCGAAGTCGGAATGCCGCGAAACTCACCGAGTCAAAGCGTTTCGCCGTTTGGGGAAGAAAGTCTGATGTAGAACAAGTAGCAGAAGCATACATGCTCAAGAGGGATCACCCGAAATTCAAAGGCAACTGAATTTCGGCAACCGGGGCATCGAAGTCGGAATGCCGCGAAACTCACCGAGTCAAAGCGTTTCGCCGTTGCGGAAGAAAGTATGATGTAGAACAAGTAGCAGAAGCATACATGCTCAAGAGGGATCACCCGAAATTCAAAGGCAACTGAATTTCGGCAACCGGGGCATCGAAGTCGGAATGCCTCGAAATTCACCGAGTCAAGCGTTTCACCGTTTGGGGAAGAAAGTCTGATGTAGAACAAGTAGCAGAAGCATACAAGCTCAAGAGGGATCACCCCAAATTCAAAGGCAACTGAATTTCGGCAACCGGGGCATCGAAGTCGGAATGCCGCGAAACTCACCGAGTCAAAGCGTTTCGCCGTTTGCGGAAGAAAGTATGATGTAGAACAAGTAGCAGAAGCATACATGCTCAAGAGGGATCACCCGAAATTCAAAGGCAACTGAATTTCGGCAACCGGGGCATCGAAGTCGGAATGCCTCGAAACTCACCGAGTCAAGCGTTTCGCCGTTTGGGGAAGAAAGTCTGATGTAGAACAAGTAGCAGAAGCATACATGCTCAAGAGGGATCACCCGAAATTCAAAGGCAACTGAATTTCGGCAACCGGGGCATCGAAGTCGGAATGCCGCGAAACTCACCGAGTCAAAGCGTTTCGCCGTTTGGGGAAGAAAGTCTGATGTAGAACAAGTAGCAGAAGCATACATGCTCAAGAGGGATCACCCGAAATTCAAAGGCAACTGAATTTCGGCAACCGGGGCATCGAAGTCGGAATGCCGCGAAACTCACCGAGTCAAAGCGTTTCGCCGTTTGCGGAAGAAAGTCTGATGTAGAACAAGTAGCAGAAGCATACATGCTCAAGAGGGATCACCCGAAATTCAAAGGCAACTGAATTTCGGCAACCGGGGCATCGAAGTCGGAATGCCGCGAAACTCACCGAGTCAAAGCGTTTCGCCGTTTGGGCAAGAAAGTCTGATGTAGAACAAGTAGCAGAAGCATACATTCTCAAGAGGGATCACCCGAAATTCAAAGGCAACTGAATTTCGGCAACCGGGGCATCGAAGTCGGAATGCCGCGAAACTCACCGAGTCATAGCGTTTCGCCGTTTGCGGAAGAAAGTCGATGTAGAACAAGTAGACATGCTCAAGAGGGATCACCCGAAATTCAAAGGCAACTGAATTTCGGCAACCGGGGCATCGAAGTCGGAATGCCGCGAAACTCACCGAGTCAAAGCGTTTCGCCGTTTGCGGAAGAAGTCTGATGTAGAACAAGTAGCAGAAGCATACATGCTCAAGAGGGATCACCCGAAATTCAAAGGCAACTGAATTTCGGCAACCGGGCATCGAAGTCGGAATGCCGCGAAACTCACCGAGTCAAAGCGTTTCGCCGTTTGCGGAAGAAAGTCTGATGTAGAACAAGTAGCAGAAGCATACATGCTCAAGAGGGATCACCCGAAATTCAAAGGCAACTGAATTTCGGCAACCGGGGCATCGAAGGCGGAATGCCGCCAAACTCACCGAGTCAAAGCGTTTCGCCGTTTGCAGAAGAAAGTCGTATGTAGAACAAGTAGCAGAACCATACATGCTCAAGAGGGATCACCCGAAATTCAAAGGCAACTGAATTTCGGCAACCGGGGCATCGAAGTCGGAATGCCGCGAAACTCACCGAGTCAAGCGTTTTCGCCGTTTCGCGGAAGAAAGTCTGATGTAGAACAAGTAGCAGAAGCATACATGCTCAAGAGGGATCACCCGAAATTCAAAGGCAACTGAATTTCGGCAACCGGGGCATCGAAGTCGGAATGCCGCGAAACTCACCGAGTCAAAGCGTTTCGCCGTTTGCGGAAGAAAGTATGATGTAGAACAAGTAGCAGAAGCATACATGCTCAAGAGGGATCACCCGAAATTCAAAGGCAACTGAATTTCGGCAACCGGGACATCGAAGTCGGAATGCCTCGAAACTCACCGAGTCAAAGCGTTTCGCCGTTTGGGGAAGAAAGTCTGATGTAGAACAAGTAGCAGAAGCATACATTGCTCAAAGGGATCACCCGAAATTCAAAGGCAACTGAATTCGGCAACCGGGAATCGAAGTCGGAATGCCTCGAAACTCACCGAGTCAAAGCGTTTCGCCGTTTGGCGGAGAAAGTCTGATGTAGAACAAGTAGCAGAAGCATACATGCTCAAGAGGGATCACCCGAAATTCAAAGGCAACTGAATTTCGGCAACCGGGCCTCGAAGTCGGAATGCCTCGAAACTCACCGAGTCAAAGCGTTTCGCCATTTGGGGAAGAAAGTCTGATGTAGAACAAGTAGCAGAAGCATACATGCTCAAGAGGGATCACCCGAAATTCAAAGGCAACTGAATTTCGGCAACCGGGGCATCGAAGTCGGAATGCCGCGAAACTCACCGAGTCAAAGCGTTTCGCCGTTTGGGGAAGAAAGTCTGATGTAGAACAAGTAGCAGAAGCATACATGCTCAAGAGGGATCACCCGAAATTCAAAGGCAACTGAATTTCGGCAACCGGGGCATCGAAGTCGGAATGCCGCGAAACTCACCGAGTCAAAGCGTTTCGCCGTTTGGGGAAGAAAGTCTGATGTAGAACAAGTAGCAGAAGCATACATGCTCAAGAGGGAATCACCCGAAATTCAAAGGCAACTGAATTTCGGCAACCGGGGCATCGAAGTCGGAATGCCGCGAAACTCACCGAGTCAAAGCGTTTCGCCGTTTGTGGAAGAAAGTCTGATGTAGAACAAGTAGCAGAAGCATACATGCTCAAGAGGGATCACCCGAAATTCAAAGGCAACTGAATTTCGGCAACCGGGGCATCGAAGTCGGAATGCCGCGAAACTCACCGAGTCAAGCGTTTCGCCGTTTGGGAAGAAAGTCTGATGTAAGACAAGTAGAAGAAGCATACATGCTCAAGAGGGATCACCCGAAATTCAAAGGCAAACTGAATTTCGGCAACCGGGGCATCGAAGTCGGAATGCCGCGAAACTCACCGAGTCAAAGCGTTTCGCCGTTTGTGGAAGAAAGTCTGATGTAGAACAAGTAGCAGAAGCATACATGCTCAAGAGGGATCACCCGAAATTCAAAGGCAACTGAATTTCGGCAACCGGGGCATCGAAGTCGGAATGCCGCGAAACTCACCGAGTCAAAGCGTTTCGCCGCTAGTGGAAGAAAGTCTGATGTAGAACAAGTAGCAGAAGCATACATGCTCAAGAGGGATCACCCGAAATTCAAGGCAACTGATTTCGGCAACCGGGGCATCGAAGTCGGAATGCCGCGAAACTCACCGAGTCAAAGCGTTTCGCCTGTTTGGGGAAGAAAGTCTGATGGTATACAGTAGAAGAAGCATACATGCTCAAGAGGGATCACCCGAAATTCAAAGGCAACTGAATTTCGGCAACCGGGGCATCGAAGTCGGAATGCCGCGAAACTCACCGAGTCAAAGCGTTTCGCCGTTTGGGCAAGAAAGTCTGATGTAGAACAAGTAGCAGAAGCATACATGCTCAAGAGGGATCACCCGAAATTCAAAGGCAACTGAATTTCGGCAACCGGGGCATCGAAGTCGGAATGCCGCGAAACTCACCGAGTCAAAGCGTTTCGCCGTTTGCGGAAGAAAGTCTGATGTAGAACAAGTAGCAGAAGCATACATGCTCAAGAGGGATCACCCGAAATTCAAAGGCAACTGAATTTCGGCAACCCGGGCATCGAAGTCGGAATGCCGCGAAACTCACCGAGTCAAAGCGTTTCGCCGTTTGCGGAAGAAAGTCTGATGTAGAACAAGTAGAAGAAGCATACATTCTCAAGAGGGATCACCTGAAATTCAAAGGCAACTGAATTTCGGCAACCGGGGCATCGAAGTCGGAATGCCGCGAAACTCACCGAGTCAAAGCGTTTCGCCGTTTGGGGAAGAAAGTCATGATGTAGAACAAGTAGCAGAAGCATACATGCTCAAGAGGGATCACCCGAAATTCAAAGGCAACTGAATTTCGGCAACCGGGGCATCGAAGTCGGAATGCCGCGAAACTCACCGAGTCAAAGCGTTTCGCCGTTTGCGGAAGAAAGTCTGATGTAGAACAAGTAGCAGAAGCATACATGCTCAAGAGGGATCACCTGAAATTCAAAGCAACTGAATTTCGGCAACCGGGGCATCGAAGTCGGAATGCCGCGAAACTCACCGAGTCAAAGCGTTTCGCCGTTTGGGGAAGAAAGTCTGATGTAGAACAAGTAGAAGAAGCATACATGCTCAAGAGGGATCACCTGAAATTCAAAGGCAACTGAATTTCGGCAACAGGGGCATCGAAGTCGGAATGCCGCGAACTCACGGAGTCAAAGCGTTTTTCACCGTTTATGGAAGAAAGTCTGGTGTAGAACAAGTAGCAGAAGCATACATGCTCAAGAGGGATCACCTGAAATTCAAAGGCAACTGAATTTCGGCAACCGGGGCATCGAAGTCGGAATGCCGCGAAACTCACCGAGTCAAAGCGTTTCGCCGTTTGGGGAAGAAAGTCTGATGTAGAACAAGTAGAAGAAGCATACATGCTCAAGAGGGATCACCTGAAATTCAAAGGCAACTGAATTTCGGCAACCGGGGCATCGAAGTCGGAATGCCGCGAAACTCACCGAGTCAAAGCGTTTCGCCGTTTGCGGAAGAAAGTCTGATGTAGAACAAGTAGAGAAGCATACATGCTCAAGAGGGATCACCCGAAATTCAAAGGCAACTGAATTTCGGCAACCGGGGCATCGAAGTCGGAATGCCGCGAAACTCACCGAGTCAAAGCGTTTCGCCGTTTGGGGAAGAAAGTCTGATGTAGAACAAGTAGAAGAAGCATACATGCTCAAGAGGGATCACCCGAAATTCAAAGGCAACTGAATTTCGGCAACCGGGGCATCGAAGTCGGAATGCCGCGAAACTCACCGAGTCAAAGCGTTTCGCCGTTTGGGGAAGAAAGTCTGATGTAGAACAAGTAGCAGAAGCATACATGCTCAAGAGGGATCACCCGAAATTCAAAGGCAACTGAATTTCGGCAACCGGGGCATCGAAGTCGGAATGCCGCGAAACTCACCGAGTCAAAGCGTTTCGCCGTTTGGGGAAGAAAGTCTGATGTATAACAAGTAGAAGAAGCATACATGCTCAAGAGGGATCACCGAAATTCAAAGGCAACTGAATTTCGGCAACCGGGGCATCGAAGTCGGAATGCCGCGAAACTCACCGAGTCAAAGCGTTTCGCCGTTTGGGGAAGAAAGTCTGATGTAGAACAAGTAGCAGAAGCATACATGCTCAAGAGGGATCACCCTGAAATTCAAAGGCAACTGAATTTCGGCAACCGGGGCATCGAAGTCGGAATGCCGCGAAACTCACCGAGTCAAAGCGTTTCGCCGTTTGCGGAAGAAAGTCTGATGTAGAACAAGTAGCAGAAGCATACATGCTCAAGAGGGATCACCCGAAATTCAAAGGCAACTGAATTTCGGCAACCGGGGCATCGAAGTCGGAATGCCGCGAAACTCACCGAGTCAAAGCGTTTCGCCGTTTGGGGAAGAAAGTCTGATGTAGAACAAGTAGAAGAAGCATACATGCTCAGGAGGGATCACCTGAAATTCAAAGGCAACTGAATTTCGGCAACCGGGGCATCGAAGTCGGAATGCCGCGAAACTCACCGAGTCAAAGCGTTTCGCCGTTTGGGGAAGAAAGTCTGATGTAGAACAAGTAGCAGAAGCATACATGCTCAAGAGGGATCACCCGAAATTCAAAGGCAACTGAATTTCGGCAACCGGGGCATCGAAGTCGGAATGCCGCGAAACTCACCGAGTCAAAGCGTTTCGCCGTTTGGGGAAGAAAGTCTGATGTAGAACAAGTAGCAAGAGCATACATGCTCAAGAGGGATCACCCCAAATTCAAAGGCAACTGAATTTCGGCAACCGGGGCATCGAAGTCGGAATGCCGCGAAACTCACCGAGTCAAAGCGTTTCGCCGTTTGGGGAAGAAAGTCTGATGTAGAACAAGTAGCAGAAGCATACATGCTCAAGAGGGATCACCCGAAATTCAAAGGCAACTGAATTTCGGCAACCGGGGCATCGAAGTCGGAATGCCGCGAAACTCACCGAGTCAAAGCGTTTCGCCGTTTGGGGAAGAAAGTCTGATGTAGAACAAGTAGAAGAAGCATACATGCTCAAGAGGGATCACCCGAAATTCAAAGGCAACTGAATTTCGGCAACCGGGCATCGAAGTCGGAATGCCGCGAAACTCACCGAGTCAAAGCGTTTCGCCGTTTGGGGAAGAAAGTCTGATGTAGAACAAGTAGCAGAAGCATACATGCTCAAGAGGGATCACCCTAAATTCAAAGGCAACTGAATTTCGGCAACCGGGGCATCGAAGTCGGAATGCCGCGAAACTCACCGAGTCAAAGCGTTTCGCCGTTGGGGAAGAAAGTCTGATGTAGAACAAGTAGCAGAAGCATACATGCTCAAGAGGGATCACCCGAAATTCAAAGGCAACTGAATTTCGGCAACCGGGGCATCGAAGTCGGAATGCCGCGAAACTCACCGAGTCAAAGCGTTTCGCCGTTTGGGGAAGAAAGTCTGATGTAGAACAAGTAGCAGAAGCATACATGCTCAAGAGGGATCACCCGAAATTCAAAGGCAACTGAATTTCGGCAACCGGGGCATCGAAGTCGGAATGCCGCGAAACTCACCGAGTCAAAGCGTTTCGCCGTTTGGGGAAGAAAATCTGATGTAGAACAAGTAGCAGAAGCATACATGCTCAAGAGGGATCACCCGAAATTCAAAGGCAACTGAATTTCGGCAACCGGGGCATCGAAGTCGAATGCCGCGAAACTCACCGAGTCAAAGCGTTTCGCCGTTTGCGGAAGAAAGTCTGATGTAGAACAAGTAGCAGAAGCATACATGCTCAAGAGGGATCACCCGAAATTCAAAGGCAACTGAATTTCGGCAACCGGGCATCGAAGTCGGAATGCCGCGAAACTCACCGAGTCAAAGCGTTTCGCCGTTTGGGGAAGAAAGTCTGATGTAGAACAAGTAGAAGAAGCATACATGCTCAAGAGGGATCACCCGAAATTCAAAGGCAACTGAATTTCGGCAACCGGGGCATCGAAGTCGGAATGCCGCGAAACTCACCGAGTCAAAGCGTTTCGCCGTTTGGGGAAGAAATCTGATGTAGAACAAGTAGCAGAAGCATACATGCTCAAGAGGGATCACCTGAAATTCAAAGGCAACTGAATTTCGGCAACCGGGGCATCGAAGTCGGAATGCCGCGAAACTCACCGAGTCAAAAGCGTTTCGCCGTTTGGGGAAGAAAGTCTGATGTAGAACAAGTAGCAGAAGCATACATGCTCAAGAGGGATCACCCGAAATTCAAAGGCAACTGAATTTCGGCAACCGGGGCATCGAAGTCGGAATGCCGCGAAACTCACCGAGTCAAAGCGTTTCGCCGTTTGGGGAAGAAAGTCTGATGTAGAACAAGTAGAAGAAGCATACATGCTCAAGAGGGATCACCCGAAATTCAAAGGCAACTGAATTTCGGCAACCGGGGCATCGAAGTCGGAATGCCGCGAAACTCACCGAGTCAAAGCGTTTCGCCGTTTGGGCAAGAAAGTCTGATGTAGAACAAGTAGAAGAAGCATACATTCTCAAGAGGGATCACCTGAAATTCAAAGGCAACTGAATTTCGGCAACCGGGGCATCGAAGTCGGAATGCCGCGAAACTCACCGAGTCAAAGCGTTTCGCCGTTTGGGAAGAAAGTCTGATGTAGAACAAGTAGCAGAAGCATACATGCTCAAGAGGGATCACCTGAAATTCAAAGGCAACTGAATTTCGGCAACCGGGGCATCGAAGTCGGAATGCGCGAAACTCACCGAGTCAAAGCGTTTCGCCGTTGGGAAGAAAGTCTGATGTAGAACAAGTAGAAGAAGCATACATGCTCAAGAGGGATCACCCGAAATTCAAAGGCAACTGAATTTCGGCAACCGGGGCATCGAAGTCGGAATGCCGCGAAACTCACCGAGTCAAAGCGTTTCGCCGTTTGGGGAAGAAAGTCTGATGTAGAACAAGTAGCAGAAGCATACATGCTCAAGAGGGATCACCCTAAATTCAAAGGCAACTGAATTTCGGCAACCGGGGCATCGAAGTCGGAATGCCGCGAAACTCACCGAGTCAAAGCGTTTCGCCGTTTGCGGAAGAAAGTCTGATGTAGAACAAGTAGCAGAAGCATACATGCTCAAGAGGGATCACCCGAAATCAAAGGCAACTGAATTTCGGCAACCGGGGC
This sequence comes from Populus tomentosa, assembly GCA_018804465.1. Classification (NCBI taxonomy): domain Eukaryota; kingdom Viridiplantae; phylum Streptophyta; class Magnoliopsida; order Malpighiales; family Salicaceae; genus Populus; species Populus tomentosa. The sequence continues at coordinate 53,724 of JAAWWB010001320.1, forward strand.
ATCGAAGTCGGAATGCCGCGAAACTCACCGAGTCAAAGCGTTTCGCCGTTTGGGCAAGAAAGTCTGATGTAGAACAAGTAGAAGAAGCATACATGCTCAAGAGGGATCACCTGAAATTCAAAGGCAACTGAATTTCGGCAACCGGGGCATCGAAGTCGGAATGCCGCGAAACTCACCGAGTCAAAGCGTTTCGCCGTTTGGGGAAGAAAGTCTGATGTAATACAAGTAGAAGAAGCATACATGCTCAAGAGGGATCACCTGAAATTCAAAGGCAACTGAATTTCGGCAACCGGGGCATCGAAGTCGGAATGCCGCGAAACTCACCGAGTCAAAGCGTTTCGCCGTTTGGGGAAGAAAGTCTGATGTAGAACAAGTAGAAGAAGCATACATGCTCAAGAGGGATCACCCGAAATTCAAAGGCAACTGAATTTCGGCAACCGGGGCATCGAAGTCGGAATGCCGCGAAACTCACCGAGTCAAAGCGTTTCGCCCGTTTGGGGAAGAAAGTCTGATGTAGAACAAGTAGAAGAAGCATACATGCTCAAGAGGGATCACCCGAAATTCAAAGGCAACTGAATTTCGGCAACCGGGGCATCGAAGTCGGAATGCCGCGAAACTCACCGAGTCAAAGCGTTTCGCCGTTTGGGAAGAAAGTCTGATGTAGAACAAGTAGAAGAAGCATACATGCTCAAGAGGGATCACCCGAAATTCAAAGGCAACTGAATTTCGGCAACCGGGGCATCGAAGTCGGAATGCCGCGAAACTCACCGAGTCAAAGCGTTCTCCGTTTGGGGAAGAAAGTCTGATGTAGACAAGTAGCAGAAGCATACATGCTCAAGAGGGATCACCCGAAATTCAAAGGCAACTGAATTTCGGCAACCGGGGCATCGAAGTCGGAATGCCGCGAAACTCACCGAGTCAAAGCGTTTCGCCGTTTGGGGAAGAAAGTCTGATGTAGAACAAGTAGCAGAAGCATACATGCTCAAGAGGGATCACCCGAAATTCAAAGGCAACTGAATTTCGGCAACCGGGCATCGAAGTCGGAATGCCGCGAAACTCACCGAGTCAAAGCGTTTCGCCGTTTGCGGAAGAAAGTCTGAAGTAGAACAAGTAGCAGAAGCATACATGCTCAAGAGGGATCACCCGAAATTCAAAGGCAACTGAATTTCGGCAACCGGGGCATCGAAGTCTGAATGCCGCGAAACTCACCGAGTCAAAGCGTTTCGCCGTTTGGGGAAGAAAGTCTGATGTAGAACAAGTAGAAGAAGCATACATGCTCAAGAGGGATCACCCGAAATTCAAAGGCAACTGAATTTCGGCAACCGGGGCATCGAAGTCGGAATGCCGCGAAACTCACCGAGTCAAAGCGTTTCGCCGTTTGGGGAAGAAAGTCTGATGTAGAACAAGTAGAAGAAGCATACATGCTCAAGAGGGATCACCCGAAATTCAAAGGCAACTGAATTTCGGCAACCGGGCATCGAAGTCGGAATGCCGCGAAACTCACCGAGTCAAAGCGTTTCGCCGTTTGGGGCAAGAAAGTCTGATGTAGAACAAGTAGCAGAAGCATACATGCTCAAGAGGGATCACCCGAAATTCAAAGGCAACTGAATTTCGGCAACCGGGGCATCGAAGTCGGAATGCCGCGAAACTCACCGAGTCAAAGCGTTTCGCCGTTTGGGGAAGAAAGTCTGATGTAGAACAAGTAGAAGAAGCATACATGCTCAAGAGGGATCACCCGAAATTCAAAGGCAACTGAATTTCGGCAACCGGGGCATCGAAGTCGGAATGCCGCGAAACTCACCGAGTCAAAGCGTTTCGCCGTTTGGGGCAAGAAAGTCTGATGTAGAACAAGTAGAAGAAGCATACATGCTCAAGAGGGATCACCCTGAAATTCAAAGGCAACTGAATTTCGGCAACCGGGGCATCGAAGTCGGAATGCCGCGAAACTCACCGAGTCAAAGCGTTTCGCCGTTTGGGGAAGAAAGTCTGATGTAGAACAAGTAGAAGAAGCATACATGCTCAAGAGGGATCACCCGAATTCAAAGGCAACTGAATTTCGGCAACCGGGGCATCGAAGTCGGAATGCCGCGAAACTCACCGAGTCAAAGCGTTTCGCCGTTTGGGGAAGAAAGTCTGATGTAGAACAAGTAGCAGAAGCATACATGCTCAAGAGGGATCACCCTGAAATTCAAAGGCAACTGAATTTCGGCAACCGGGGCATCGAAGTCGGAATGCCGCGAAACTCACCGAGTCAAAGCGTTTCGCCGTTTGGGGAAGAAAGTCTGATGTAGAACAAGTAGCAGAAGCATACATGCTCAAGAGGGATCACCCGAAATTCAAAGGCAACTGAATTTCGGCAACCGGGGCATCGAAGTCGGAATGCCGCGAAACTCACCGAGTCAAAGCGTTTCGCCGTTTGGGGAAGAAAGTCTGATGTAGAACAAGTAGAAGAAGCATACATGCTCAAGAGGGATCACCCGAAATTCAAAGGCAACTGAATTTCGGCAACCGGGGCATCGAAGTCGGAATGCCGCGAAACTCACCGAGTCAAAGCGTTTCGCCGTTTGGGGAAGAAAGTCTGATGTAGAACAAGTAGCAGAAGCATACATGCTCAAGAGGGATCACCCGAAATTCAAAGGCAACTGAATTTCGGCAACCGGGGCATCGAAGTCGGAATGCCGCGAAACTCACCGAGTCAAAGCGTTTCGCCGTTTGGGGAAGAAAGTCTGATGTAGAACAAGTAGCAGAAGCATACATGCTCAAGAGGGATCACCCTAAATTCAAAGGCAACTGAATTTCGGCAACCGGGGCATCGAAGTCGGAATGCCGCGAAACTCACCGAGTCAAAGCGTTTCGCCGTTTGCGGAAGAAAGTCTGATGTAGAACAAGTAGCAGAAGCATACATGCTCAAGAGGGATCACCCTAAATTCAAAGGCAACTGAATTTCGGCAACCGGGGCATCGAAGTCGGAATGCCGCGAAACTCACCGAGTCAAAGCGTTTCGCCGTTTGCGGAAGAAAGTCTGATGTAGAACAAGTAGCAGAAGCATACATGCTCAAGAGGGATCACCCGAAATTCAAAGGCAACTGAATTTCGGCAACCGGGGCATCGAAGTCGGAATGCCGCGAAACTCACCGAGTCAAAGCGTTTCGCCGTTTGGGGAAGAAAGTCTGATGTAGAACAAGTAGAAGAAGCATACATGCTCAAGAGGGATCACCTGAAATTCAAAGGCAACTGAATTTCGGCAACCGGGGCATCGAAGTCGGAATGCCGCGAAACTCACCGAGTCAAAGCGTTTCGCCGTTTGGGGAAGAAAGTCTGATGTAGAACAAGTAGCAGAAGCATACATGCTCAAGAGGGATCACCCCGAAATTCAAAGGCAACTGAATTTCGGCAACCGGGGCATCGAAGTCGGAATGCCGCGAAACTCACCGAAGTCAAAGCGTTTCGCCGTTTGCGGAAGAAAGTCTGATGTAGAACAAGTAGCAGAAGCATACATGCTCAAGAGGGATCACCCGAAATTCAAAGGCAACTGAATTTCGGCAACCGGGGCATCGAAGTCGGAATGCCGCGAAACTCACCGAGTCAAAGCGTTTCGCCGTTTGCGGAAGAAAGTCTGATGTAGAACAAGTAGCAGAAGCATACATGCTCAAGAGGGATCACCCGAAATTCAAAGGCAACTGAATTTCGGCAACCGGGCATCGAAGTCGGAATGCCGCGAAACTCACCGAGTCAAAGCGTTTCGCCGTTTGGGGAAGAAAGTCTGATGTAGAACAAGTAGCAGAAGCATACATGCTCAAGAGGGATCACCCGAAATTCAAAGGCAACTGAATTTCGGCAACCGGGGCATCGAAGTCGGAATGCCGCGAAACTCACCGAGTCAAAGCGTTTCGCCGTTTGGGGAAGAAAGTCTGATGTAGAACAAGTAGCAGAAGCATACATGCTCAAGAGGGATCACCCGAAATTCAAAGGCAACTGAATTTCGGCAACCGGGGCATCGAAGTCGGAATGCCGCGAAACTCACCGAGTCAAAGCGTTTCGCCGTTTGGGAAGAAAGTCTGATGTAGAACAAGTAGAAGAAGCATACATGCTCAAGAGGGATCACCCGAAATTCAAAGGCAACTGAATTTCGGCAACCGGGGCATCGAAGTCGGAATGCCGCGAAACTCACCGAGTCAAAGCGTTTCGCCGTTTGGGGAAGAAAGTCTGATGTAGAACAAGTAGCAGAAGCATACATGCTCAAGAGGGATCACCTGAAATTCAAAGGCAACTGAATTTCGGCAACCGGGCATCGAAGTCGGAATGCCGCGAAACTCACCGAGTCAAAGCGTTTCGCCGTTTGGGGAAGAAAGTCTGATGTAGAACAAGTAGCAGAAGCATACATGCTCAAGAGGGATCACCCGAAATTCAAAGGCAACTGAATTTCGGCAACCGGGGCATCGAAGTCGGAATGCCGCGAAACTCACCGAGTCAAAGCGTTTCGCTGTTTGGGGAAGAAAGTCTGATGTAGAACAAGTAGCAGAAGCATACATGCTCAAGAGGGATCACCCGAAATTCAAAGGCAACTGAATTTCGGCAACCGGGGCATCGAAGTCGGAATGCCGCGAAACTCACCGAGTCAAAGCGTTTCGCCGTTTGGGGAAGAAAGTATGATGTAGAACAAGTAGCAGAAGCATACATGCTCAAGAGGGATCACCCGAAATTCAAAGGCAACTGAATTTCGGCAACCGGGGCATCGAAGTCGGAATGCCGCGAAACTCACCGAGTCAAAGCGTTTCGCCGTTTGGGGAAGAAAGTCTGATGTAGAACAAGTAGCAGAAGCATACATGCTCAAGAGGGATCACTCGAAATTCAAAGGCAACTGAATTTCGGCAACCGGGGCATCGAAGTCGGAATGCCGCGAAACTCACCGAGTCAAAGCGTTTCGCCGTTTGCGGAAGAAAGTCTGATGTAGAACAAGTAGCAGAAGCATACATTCTCAAGAGGGATCACCCGAAATTCAAAGGCAACTGAATTTCGGCAACCGGGGCATCGAAGTCGGAATGCCGCGAAACTCACCGAGTCAAAGCGTTTCGCCGTTTGGGGAAGAAAGTCTGATGTAGAACAAGTAGCAGAAGCATACATTCTCAAGAGGGATCACCCGAAATTCAAAGGCAACTGAATTTCGGCAACCGGGGCATCGAAGTCGGAATGCCGCGAAACTCACCGAGTCAAAGCCTTTCGCCGTTTGGGGAAGAAAGTCTGATGTAGAACAAGTAGCAGAAGCATACATGCTCAAGAGGGATCACCCGAAATTCAAAGGCAACTGAATTTCGGCAACCGGGGCATCGAAGTCGGAATGCCGCGAAACTCACCGAGTCAAAGCGTTCGCCGTTTGGGGAAGAAAGTCTGATGTAGAACAAGTAGCAGAAGCATACATGCTCAAGAGGGATCACCCGAAATTCAAAGGCAACTGAATTTCGGCAACCGGGCATCGAAGTCGGAATGCCGCGAAACTCACCGAGTCAAAGCGTTTCGCCGTTTGGGAAGAAAGTCTGATGTAGAACAAGTAGAAGAAGCATACATGCTCAAGAGGGATCACCTGAAATTCAAAGGCAACTGAATTTCGGCAACCGGGGCATCGAAGTCGGAATGCCGCGAAACTCACCGAGTCAAAGCGTTTCGCCGTTTGGGGAAGAAAGTCTGATGTAGATACAAGTAGCAGAAGCATACATGCTCAAGAGGGATCACCCGAAATTCAAAGGCAACTGAATTTCGGCAACCGGGGCATCGAAGTCGGAATGCCGCGAAACTCACCGAGTCAAAGCGTTTCGCCGTTTGGGCAAGAAAGTCTGATGTAGAACAAGTAGAAGAAGCATACATGCTCAAGAGGGATCACCGAAATTCAAAGGCCAACTGAATTTCGGCAACCGGGGCATCGAAGTCGGAATGCCGCGAAACTCACCGAGTCAAAGCGTTTCGCCGTTTGGGGAAGAAAGTCTGAAGTAGAACAAGTAGCAGAAGCATACATGCTCAAGAGGGATCACCCGAAATTCAAAGGCAACTGAATTTCGGCAACCGGGGCATCGAAGTCGGAATGCCGCGAAACTCACCGAGTCAAAGCGTTTCGCCGTTTGCGGAAGAAAGTCTGATGTAGAACAAGTAGCAGAAGCATACATGCTCAAGAGGGATCACCTGAAATTCAAAGGCAACTGAATTTCGGCAACCGGGGCATCGAAGTCGGAATGCCGCGAAACTCACCGAGTCAAGCGTTTCGCCGTTTGGGAAGAAAGTCTGATGTAGAACAAGTAGAAGAAGCATACATGCTCAAGAGGGATCACCCGAAATTCAAAGGCAACTGAATTTCGGCAACCGGGGCATCGAAGTCGGAATGCCGCGAAACTCACCGAGTCAAAGCGTTTCGCCGTTTGGGGAAGAAAGTCTGATGTAGAACAAGTAGAAGAAGCATACATGCTCAAGAGGGATCACCTGAAATTCAAAGGCAACTGAATTTCGGCAACCGGGGCATCGAAGTCGGAATGCCGCGAAACTCACCGAGTCAAAGCGTTTCGCCGTTTGGGGAAGAAAGTCTGATGTAGAACAAGTAGAAGAAGCATACATGCTCAAGAGGGATCACCCGAAATTCAAAGGCAACTGAATTTCGGCAACCGGGGCATCGAAGTCGGAATGCCGCGAAACTCACCGAGTCAAAGCGTTTCGCCGTTTGGGAAAGAAAGTCTGATGTAGAACAAGTAGAAGAAGCATACATGCTCAAGAGGGATCACCCGAAATTCAAAGGCAACTGAATTTCGGCAACCGGGGCATCGAAGTCGGAATGCCGCGAAACTCACCGAGTCAAAGCGTTTCGCCGTTTGGGGAAGAAAGTCTGATGTAGAACAAGTAGCAGAAGCATACATGCTCAAGAGGGATCACCCGAAATTCAAAGGCAACTGAATTTCGGCAACCGGGGCATCGAAGTCGGAATGCCGCGAAACTCACCGAGTCAAAGCGTTTCGCCGTTTGGGGAAGAAAGTCTGATGTAGAACAAGTAGCAGAAGCATACATGCTCAAGAGGGATCACCCGAAATTCAAAGGCAACTGAATTTCGGCAACCGGGGCATCGAAGTCGGAATGCCGCGAAACTCACCGAGTCAAAGCGTTTCGCCGTTTGGGGAAGAAAGTCTGATGTAGAACAAGTAGAAGAAGCATACATGCTCAAGAGGGATCACCCGAAATTCAAAGGCAACTGAATTTCGGCAACCGGGGCATCGAAGTCGGAATGCCGCGAAACTCACCGAGTCAAAGCGTTTCGCCGTTTGGGGAAGAAAGTCTGATGTAGAACAAGTAGCAGAAGCATACATGCTCAAGAGGGATCACCTCGAAATTCAAAGGCAACTGAATTTCGGCAACCGAGGCATCGAAGTCGGAATGCCGCGAAACTCACCGAGTCAAAGCGTTTCGCCGTTTGTGGAAGAAAGTCTGATGTAGAACAAGTAGCAGAAGCATACATGCTCAAGAGGGATCACCCGAAATTCAAAGGCAACTGAATTTCGGCAACCGGGGCATCGAAGTCGGAATGCCGCGAAAACTCACCGAGTCAAAGCGTTTCGCCGTTTGGGAAGAAAGTCTGATGTAGAACAAGTAGCAGAAGCATACATGCTCAAGAGGGATCACCCGAAATTCAAAGGCAACTGAATTTCGGCAACCGGGGCATCGAAGTCGGAATGCCGCGAAACTCACCGAGTCAAAGCGTTTCGCCGTTTGGGGAAGAAAGTCTGATGTAGAACAAGTAGCAGAAGCATACATGCTCAAGAGGGATCACCCGAAATTCAAAGGCAACTGAATTTCGGCAACCGGGGCATCGAAGTCGGAATGCCGCGAAACTCACCGAGTCAAAGCGTTTCGCCGTTTGCGGAAGAAAGTCTGATGTAGAACAAGTAGCAGAAGCATACATGCTCAAGAGGGATCACCCGAAATTCAAAGGCAACTAAATTTCGGCAACCGGAGGCATCGAAGTCGGAATGCCGCGAAACTCACCGAGTCAAAGCGTTTCGCCGTTTGCGGAAGAAAGTCTGATGTAGAACAAGTAGCAGAAGCATACATGCTCAAGAGGGATCACCCGAAATTCAAAGGCAACTGAATTTCGGCAACCGGGGCATCGAAGTCGGAATGCCGCGAAACTCACCGAGTCAAAGCGTTTCGCCGTTTGCGGAAGAAAGTCTGATGTAGAACAAGTAGCAGAAGCATACATGCTCAAGAGGGATCACCTGAAATTCAAAGGCAACTGAATTTCGGCAACCGGGGCATCGAAGTCGGAATGCCGCGAAACTCACCGAGTCAAAGCGTTTCGCCGTTGGGGAAGAAAGTCTGATGTAGAACAAGTAGAAGAAGCATACATGCTCAAGAGGGATCACCCGAAATTCAAAGGCAACTGAATTTCGCAACCGGGGCATCGAAGTCGGAATGCCGCGAAACTCACCGAGTCAAAGCGTTTCGCCGTTTGGGGAAGAAAGTCTGATGTAGAACAAGTAGCAAGAAGCATACATGCTCAAGAGGGATCACCCGAAATTCAAAGGCAACTGAATTTCGGCAACCGGGGCATCGAAGTCGGAATGCCGCGAAACTCACCGAGTCAAAGCGTTTCGCCGTTTGGGGAAGAAAGTCTGATGTAGAACAAGTAGCAGAAGCATACATGCTCAAGAGGGATCACCCGAAATTCAAAGGCAACTGAATTTCGGCAACCGGGGCATCGAAGTCGGAATGCCGCGAAACTCACCGAGTCAAAGCGTTTCGCCGTTTGCGGAAGAAAGTCTGATGTAGAACAAGTAGCAGAAGCATACATGCTCAAGAGGGATCACCTGAAATTCAAAGGCAACTGAATTTCGGCAACCGGGGCATCGAAGTCGGAATGCCGCGAAACTCACCGAGTCAAAGCGTTCGCCGTTTGGGGAAGAAAGTCTGATGTAGAACAAGTAGAAGAAGCATACATGCTCAAGAGGGATCACCTCGAAATTCAAAGGCAACTGAATTTCGGCAACCGGGGCATCGAAGTCGGAATGCCGCGAAACTCACCGAGTCAAAGCGTTTCGCCGTTTGGGGAAGAAAGTCTGATGTAGAACAAGTAGAAGAAGCATACATGCTCAAGAGGGATCACCTGAAATTCAAAGGCAACTGAATTTCGGCAACCGGGGCATCGAAGTCGGAATGCCGCGAAACTCACCGAGTCAAAGCGTTTCGCCGTTTGGGGAAGAAAGTCTGATGTAGAACAAGTAGAAGAAGCATACATGCTCAAGAGGGATCACCCGAAATTCAAAGGCAACTGAATTTCGGCAACCGGGGCATCGAAGTCGGAATGCCGCGAAACTCACCGAGTCAAAGCGTTTCGCCGTTTGGGGAAGAAAGTCTGATGTAGAACAAGTAGAAGAAGCATACATGCTCAAGAGGGATCACCTGAAATTCAAAGGCAACTGAATTTCGGCAACCGGGGCATCGAAGTCGGAATGCCGCGAAACTCACCGAGTCAAAGCGTTTCGCCGTTTGGGGAAGAAAGTCTGATGTAGAACAAGTAGAAGAAGCATACATGCTCAAGAGGGATCACCCGAAATTCAAAGGCAACTGAATTTCGGCAACCGGGGCATCGAAGTCGGAATGCCGCGAAACTCACCGAGTCAAAGCGTTTCGCCGTTTGCGGAAGAAAGTCTGATGTAGAACAAGTAGCAGAAGCATACATGCTCAAGAGGGATCACCCGAAATTCAAAGGCAACTGAATTTCGGCAACCGGGGCATCGAAGTCGGAATGCCGCGAAACTCACCGAGTCAAAGCGTTTCGCCGTTGGGGGAAGAAAGTCTGATGTAGAACAAGTAGAAGAAGCATACATGCTCAAGAGGGATCACCCGAAATTCAAAGGCAACTGAATTTCGGCAACCGGGGCATCGAAGTCGGAATGCCGCGAAACTCACCGAGTCAAAGCGTTTCGCCGTTTGGGGCAAGAAAGTCTGATGTAGAACAAGTAGAAGAAGCATACATGCTCAAGAGGGATCACCTGAAATTCAAAGGCAACTGAATTTCGGCAACCGGGGCATCGAAGTCGGAATGCCGCGAAACTCACCGAGTCAAAGCGTTTCGCCGTTTGGGGAAGAAAGTCTGATGTAGAACAAGTAGCAGAAGCATACATGCTCAAGAGGGATCACCGAAATTCAAAGGCAACTGAATTTCGGCAACCGGGGCATCGAAGTCGGAATGCCGCGAAACTCACCGAGTCAAAGCGTTTCGCCGTTTGGGCAAGAAAGTCTGATGTAGAACAAGTAGCAGAAGCATACATTCTCAAGAGGGATCACCCTGAAATTCAAAGGCAACTGAATTTCGGCAACCGGGGCATCGAAGTCGGAATGCCGCGAAACTCACCGAGTCAAAGCGTTTCTCCGTTTGGGGAAGAAAGTCTGATGTAGAACAAGTAGCAGAAGCATACATGCTCAAGAGGGATCACCCGAAATTCAAAGGCAACTGAATTTCGGCAACCGGGGCATCGAAGTCGGAATGCCGCGAAACTCACCGAGTCAAAGCGTTTCGCCGTTTGGGGAAGAAAGTCTGATGTAATACAAGTAGAAGAAGCATACATGCTCAAGAGGGATCACCCGAAATTCAAAGGCAACTGAATTTCGGCAACCGGGGCATCGAAGTCGGAATGCCGCGAAACTCACCGAGTCAAAGCGTTTCGCCGTTTGGGGAAGAAAGTCTGATGTAGAACAAGTAGCAGAAGCATACATGCTCAAGAGGGATCACCCGAAATTCAAAGGCAACTGAATTTCGGCAACCGGGGCATCGAAGTCGGAATGCCGCGAAACTCACCGAGTCAAAGCGTTTCTCCGTTTGGGGAAGAAAGTCTGAAGTAGAACAAGTAGCAGAAGCATACATGCTCAAGAGGGATCACCCGAAATTCAAAGGCAACTGAATTTCGGCAACCGGGGCATCGAAGTCGGAATGCCGCGAAACTCACCGAGTCAAAGCGTTTCGCCGTTTGGGAAGAAAGTCTGATGTAGAACAAGTAGAAGAAGCATACATGCTCAAGAGGGATCACCTGAAATTCAAAGGCAACTGAATTTCGGCAACCGGGGCATCGAAGTCGGAATGCCGCGAAACTCACCGAGTCAAAGCGTTTCGCCGTTTGGGGAAGAAAGTCTGATGTAGAACAAGTAGAAGAAGCATACATGCTCAAGAGGGATCACCTCGAAATTCAAAGGCAACTGAATTTCGGCAACCGGGGCATCGAAGTCGGAATGCCGCGAAACTCACCGAGTCAAAGCGTTTCGCCGTTTGGGAAGAAAGTCTGATGTAGAACAAGTAGCAGAAGCATACATGCTCAAGAGGGATCACCCGAAATTCAAAGGCAACTGAATTTCGGCAACCGGGGCATCGAAGTCGGAATGCCGCGAAACTCACCGAGTCAAAGCGTTTCGCCGTTTGGGAAGAAAGTGTGATGTAGAACAAGTAGCAGAAGCATACATGCTCAAGAGGGATCACCCGAAATTCAAAGGCAACTGAATTTCGGCAACCGGGGCATCGAAGTCGGAATGCCGCGAAACTCACCGAGTCAAAGCGTTTCGCCGTTTGCGGAAGAAAGTCTGATGTAGAACAAGTAGAAGAAGCATACATGCTCAAGAGGGATCACCCGAAATTCAAAGGCAACTGAATTTCGGCAACCGGGGCATCGAAGTCGGAATGCCGCGAAACTCACCGAGTCAAAGCGTTTCGCCGTTTGCGGAAGAAAGTCTGATGTAGAACAAGTAGCAGAAGCATACATGCTCAAGAGGGATCACCCGAAATTCAAAGGCAACTGAATTTCGGCACCCGGGGCATCGAAGTCGGAATGCCGCGAAACTCACCGAGTCAAAGCGTTTCGCCGTTTGCGGAAGAAAGTCTGATGTAGAACAAGTAGCAGAAGCATACATGCTCAAGAGGGATCACCCGAAATTCAAAGGCAACTGAATTTCGGCAACCGGGGCATCGAAGTCGGAATGCCGCGAAACTCACCGAGTCAAAGCGTTTCGCCGTTTGGGGAAGAAAGTCTGATGTCGAACAAGTAGCAGAAGCATACATGCTCAAGAGGGATCACCCGAAATTCAAAGGCAACTGAATTTCGGCAACCGGGGCATCGAAGTCGGAATGCCGCGAAACTCACCGAGTCAAAGCGTTTCGCCGTTTGGGGAAGAAAGTCTGATGTAGAACAAGTAGCAGAAGCATACATGCTCAAGAGGGATCACCCGAAATTCAAAGGCAACTGAATTTCGGCAACCGGGGCATCGAAGTCGGAATGCCGCGAAACTCACCGAGTCAAAGCGTTTCGCGTTTTGCGGAAGAAAGTCTGATGTAGAACAAGTAGCAGAAGCATACCTGCTCAAGAGGGATCACCCGAAATTCAAAGGCAACTGAATTTCGGCAACCGGGGCATCGAAGTCGGAATGCCGCGAAACTCACCGAGTCAAAGCGTTTCGCCGTTTGCGGAAGAAAGTCTGATGTAGATACCAAGTAGAAGAAGGCATACATGCTCAAGAGGGATTCACCCCGAAATTCAAAGGCATACTGAATTTCGGCAACCGGGGCATCCGAAGTCGGAACTGCCAGTGAAACTCACCGAGTCAAAGCGGTTTCTCCGTTTGCGGAAGAAGTCTGAATGTAGAACAAGTAGCCAGACGCATACTATGCTCAAGAGGGATCATTACCCGAATTCAAAGGCAACCCCACTGACATTTTCGGCAACCGGGGCCAATCGAAGTCAGGAATGCCACGCGAAACCTCACCGAGTTCAAGGCGTTTCGCCGTTTGGCAAGAAGTCTGATGTAGAAACAAGTAGAAGAAGCATACATGCTCAAGAGGGATCACCCGAAATTCAAGGCCACTGAATTTCGGCAACCGGGGCACCGAAGTCGGAATGCCGCGAAACTCACCGAGTCAAAGCCTTTTCCGTTTGGGAAGAAAGTCTGATGTAGAACAAGTAGAAGAAGCATACATGCTCAAGCGGGATCACCCGAAATTCAAAGGCACTGAATTTCGGCAACCGGGCCATCGAAGTCGGATGCCGCCGAACCTCCACCGAGTCAAGCGTTCTGCCGTTTTGCCTGGAAGAAAGTCTGCTGTAGATACACTCGTGCAGAACGCATACTTGCTCAAGCGGGATCCCACCCGAAATTCAAAGGCAACTGAATTTCAGGCAACCTGTGGCATCGAAGTTGGAATGCCGCTGAAACTCACCGAGTCACGCGTTTCTCCGTTTGCGGAAGAAAGTTCTGAATGTAGAACAAGTAGCAGAAGCATACATGCTCATGAGGGATCCTCGAAATTCAAAGGCAACTGAATTTCGGCAAACGGGGCATCTTAAGTCGGAATGCCCGCTGAACACTCCACCGAGTCAAAGCATTTCGCCGTTTGGCAAGAATAAAGTCTGAATGTAGAAAAGTAGCAGAAGCATACATGCTCAAGAGGATCACCTCGAAATTCAAAGGCAACTGAATTCGGTAACGGGGCATCGAAGTCGGAATGCCGCGAAACTACCGAGTCAAAGCGTTTCGCGTTGGGAAGAAAGTCGATGTAGACACAGTAGCAGAAGCATACATGCTCAAGAGGGATCACCCGAAA
>JAAWWB010000193.1:0-25015 GCA_018804465.1 Populus tomentosa
TGTAATTGAAGCTAAAGTCAAGAAACCAAAGTGCTTTTGAAAATATAATTGCGGTTGTTTTTTAAAGTATTTTTTACTTGAAAATATATCAAAATAATATTTTTTATTTTTTAAAAATTAATTTTGATATCAGCGTATCAAAATATCTAAAAACATAAAAAAATATTAATTTAAAATAAAAAAATATTTTTAAAATATAAAAATAGATATAAATTAAAGTGGCTAAGAAAAAAAAAAATTCCCTTATCCTCGCCTTTGCTGTTTATCGCCACGTTCAGGGCCGTTAAGCGAAGACTATGACGTGTGAACTTTTGCAAAGCAAAATGACAACATTGGAGCGCATGAAAACCAAGACATGAAAGAGAAAAGGAATGAAATCTTTGAAAGGCCATAACTTATCAACCGCAAATCAAAATAATGAAAGGAATAGGCCATGGAATTCAAGATGATGACACATCTAAAATAAGATCCCACAATAATTGTTTTTAATGTGAGAAAGAAGTCTACGGGACGGTCAAAATTGATGGATACCGAGGGTAAATTTTATTTGGTTCCTAAAATATATTGTTGCTTCAAAGTAGCTATTCAACTTTAATTTTACCGTTTGATTTGATAAAATTTTAATTAAAATTGATATTAAATTTTTAATTTTGAAAATTATATTATATTTTTCACAATAAAAATATTTATGTTAATTCATTATAAGAATTTAATATGATCAAATCAAATTTTAATTGAAAAATATATTTAAAGTATAAATCCTCTTAACAATAATTTTTCTAGACATGTCAATAAACTTATCTCGAGAGGGTATATATAAAAATAAAAACTTTTTATCAGTTAAAATTCTTCATGTGTCAAAATTTTTCATGTGTCATTTTTATTTTATTTTTTACATAAAATGATGAAATAAAATCAAAATAAATGACTTGAAAAATAAATGGGTTTTTTTTTATGTATTTCTTGGCTATTGAAAGGTTAACACATGAGAAGAGATATTTAAAATCTCTCCTATAAATAAAGATCAATCAATAAAATGACATCACATGGCATTAGAAAATGATACAAGAGCCCCTAGAAATCTTTATAAATAGAAGACTTCACCATAGACAAAGAAAAAAAAGAGAGAATTTTTTGAGATACAAAATTTTTTCTAAAACAAGTTTTTCAAATAAAGAAACTTTCTTAAAAGCTCTCAAGTCTTATTTATTTATGCTTAAAGTCTACAAAGAATAAAGTTTTATTGGATCAAGCTTAAAAGTCTTGTCAAATTTATTCAATATTAAAGGTATTTTTCAGAACATCAAATCATCAAATCTCATTCCACAATATATATTTTGAGAAATTATAAAATGAGATCTATTCAACTCGTCTCTCATTACTGATAAATGATATTTTTATATACAAGAATAAGCTTCAATTAGCTTTTAAATCAAGGAAACTATCCTAAATCAAGGAAACTAAAATAAGATACAAATCAAGCACTAAATCAAGGATGCTAAATATGAGAAATAAATATTGACAGTTTACTTGCTAATATATCTAAATTCATGTTATTGTAAAATATAAATTTTAGCTTAATTTTAGAAATAAATTAAGTTATCACAAATCAAATTCAAGAAAATAATCATATAATTGTTTTATTCTCTTGTAAAAATATTTTAAATAAAAACTATACCAATAATATATTTTAATAAAACTAAATATTTATGTCCGTATACTTGTTTAATTCTCAAGTAATAAAAATTGTGTCTACAGGGACTACCATCCCATATTTCAAGGCATTCATGGTGAAGACAGATCTCGGATGAACAGTGTGAATGCTGATTGAGGTTGCTCGTTGCTGTCCTAGTGCTCATCGGACGACGAACAAATCCAACCACTGAACAAAGGACTTGAATTTTCTGTCTATAATTTGCCTTCCTCCTCTTTTAATAAATGGTTGGTTTTGGCTAGCCTAGGGTTTAATTGTTTGTTTAAGCTTTCGATAAGTTTCAAATTTCAATTTTTAACTGGGCTTCGTGGCCTTCCTTTATAGTCACCAGGCCTTGGGCCTTTTCAACGAGAGATAAAAAAAATCGTTGGCTAAGTTTTTTTTAATTTTTTTTTCAAATATTATTATTTTTATTTATATGTTTTAAAAAATTTAAAATTTAAAATTTTTTTACTTTAAATTAATTTTTTTCAATTTTTTTAAATTTTTTTAATATGTAATATTAAAAATAAATTTTTAAAAATAAAAAAAATATTATTTTAATATATTTTTAAATTAAAAACATTTTAAAAATTAATTACAATCACATATGTCTTAACAGACCAACAAACACTCGTAATTAATAATTATTTCCCTCAAAATCAACAATCATTTATGGCAGCTTTACATTGAACATGGTTTAAAATAAATTAAACTACCTAATGAACTACGACACGTTTTCTTTAAAAATACTCCATAATATTTAATTATTGATAGCACCTACGTTTTTGGTATTTGTGAAGAAATAAAATATATAAATCTCTCATGGATAGAATAACATTTCAGTGTTCATATTACGGATATATTATATTATATTGTCGTTTATTTAGTTGAAAAACATAAGAATTTTGCTTATGCTTAATAAAATATAAATCAACAAAAAATCATTCATACTAATTAAGTATTGAAATAGAAAGATAATATTTCTTTGAAAAGCGAAAGATAGACGAGTATGAAAATATTTAAACCTGATGTGTTTTTAATTTATATCTTTTTTTTATTAAAAATAAATAATTTTTATTTTTTAAAATACATCATGCAAATATGTTTTTTTATATCAAATATAAAAAAATAATTTCAATAATCTCTTTCAAACATTATTTTTCATATTGCAATAATATGAAAAATCACTTAAAAAATTAAACACACACAAAATATATATATATTTCAAAAAATCTCTATTAAAAAAAAGTTAAATAAAAAAATAAAAACAAAATCCACATATGAGTGATATTAAATGAAATATAAATTTAAATATTATTTAAAAAGAACATTAAAAAATAAAATTAAAATAAATAGTCAATGAATTGTGACTTAACTTGTCAAACTTGTAATCCAAATGGATTCAAACAAGTTAAGAAATATTTTTCTCATAAATTTATACTTTTTTTTTTCTTATTTTTGTCATATATATATATATATATATATATATATATATATATATATATATATATAAACGAAAAAAGGCTAAAAAGAAACCAAGGGCTAAAAAATAATAAAAATAAATTTTTGTACTAATTTGTTTTAAAGTTTTTTAAAATAATCTAAATTGTATAATTTATGTTATTTTTAAAGTTTAAATACCTAAATGAATTTTTCATAAATTTTTTGTTACACCACGTATGTTTGATGTTTTTTTTTTTTTTTATTCTGAAGTATTTTCTTTTAATTTCACCATTGACTTAAAAATTAAAAGCAATCAATCTTTAATTATAAATAAATTTTTTAATATTAAACTTTGAGAACTAAAATAAATTATTAAAAAATAAACAATTGATTCGTAATATTATATGAATTCATGATCAGTGCTAGCTACAGTTAAAAATACATCAGTGATAATTATATTTTGGAAAGCATAATAAATTCATATTCCATGATTTTCTTAACTTCTTTTTCCTACTCTCATTGTTTGGATCATCTTTTCAAATTAAGATTTGATTATCCATATCGTCTTGTTTTTTGGTTTTTTGACTATCCAGAATGTAACATATTAATTATTAATGGAACAAAACTTTAAACTGTTAATGGATCCCAAATACCATTTATGATTATTAAAGAGCATTATTATTTCCAAACATTTACTAGAGTAGGAAAGAAAAAGACTGGAAGATCTTCACCGTAGAAAATCACTGTTTAAGATCGGGCCAACCCGTTTAATATTTGTAACCCATGGGCCGTGGCGTGGGTGCATATGGTGTCAATGCCAAAGCCATCATGAGTCGTGGTGTGATTGACTGGTAGAGGAAGAGGCGTCGTCGACGTGAGAGAGATCCATCCTCTGACCAACACGACAAAAAGTGGCCCATCTATGCCTAACGTTTGACGGTCAAAGGGCATAATTTCATCAAACATGTAATAAAAGTAAAAGAAAATAAAAAAAATTTCTCTGTCTTGTTTTTTTTCCTTCCAGTCTGCTAAGAACATAATACAAAGACAAAAAGAAGGGTGGCATTAGAAATTTAATTTCTGTTATGGTGAATTATTCAGTTCTCTCAGAACAACAATGAAGGGCCGAGTCGCTACCAAAGTTTCTGTAAAATGGATTCTGTTTCTCTGTGTATTTTGCTTCGCTATTGGAACTCTCTTCTCTAACAGGTACACCCTCCCTCTTCATTTCTTCCTTTATCTTTTTTCTTTCCCCCTCCATTTTCGACCTTTATTTTTTCTTATATAGTTTTTACTTGACGTCAAATCTGTTCATTCGAATCGGGTTTGTGTGTGTGCAGATTATGGGATTCCTCAGCTGAACCCAACGGTAAGCAGCTCCTATCCCAGCGTCGACATGAACAAGTATCGCAAGTCATCAGTGACGATTCCACAACTAACAAGGTTTGTAATTAATTAATAATTATTATTATTATTTATATCTTTTCTATCACAATTCATCAAAATTAGTTTGCCCACCTTTTTGATTGACCTTTTCTTTTCTTTTTGGTTCTAAAGTCATCGCTTTTTTCTTTTTCTTTTTCTTGTTAAAGAATCTTTCGCATAATAACGATGCAATGGACGAAGTGTTGAAAAATCATGAAGCAATTCAGTTAGTGTTTCTTTCACTGACCTTAAGTTAGCCTTTTTTATTTTGACTTTTTCATCTTTGTTAATATCAGTTTCACTTTTGTGGAATTATTGGATGCCTACCAGATCGTTAGATAAGTCAGTTGCGAAGCTTCAAATGCAATTAGCAGCATCTAGGAGTTCTCAAGAGATGAGCCTGGATAGGTCTGCTGCTGTGTCAACCTTGTCTCGCGACGGATCGGCAAGGCAGAAAGTTTTCATGGTTATTGGGATCAATACTGCTTTTAGTAGTAGAAAGAGACGTGATTCAATTAGAGAGACTTGGATGCCTCAAGGTTTTAACTGTCTTCGGTGCATTTCTTGTTTGTTTATGAAAAACTGCGTGTTTTAGCTAGATGGTTTTAGTAATTATGCAAATTGTTTTGTTGTTTGATTAGGGAAGAAGCTTATGCAACTGGAGCGTGAGAAGGGTATTGTTGTCCGGTTCATGATTGGCCAAAGGTGAATTAGTCTTACAGTCTTTTTTCCCCTTTAATCATTTATTGGGCAAGTCTGAGAAGTTTCTGTATGTTCCTTTGACACCATCTGTAGGAGAGAATTTTATTGGCTGTAGTTTAGAAGACTTGATATTGTTAAGCATGTGAAACTACTGCCTTCATTTAACATAGTTCATGAGTGCATCAGCCTCTATTCCAAGAGGCAATTTCTAATGTATGATCACTTTTTTGCTGAATCTTCATGTTGCATGTGGGGTGGTTATTTGCTGTAGCTAGACTTAATGATGATACTCTATCATCATTCTCATCCATGATCATTTCATGTGGAAAAGGAGGGATACATGCAATTAAATACAGAGTGACCATGAGCCCTGACTGTTTTAATTGCATAATTTCTCTTACATCAAGGCTTTGTGTTGCCCATGCCAGTAATTAACCACTCTCTGCGATGGTTGTTCTTATATGTATGCTGTCAGGTGGTATTTTTGAAGAGATACATCTTTGTGGAATGTTAGTTATTTACCAACACATAATCCCTCAGATATAATCCTTCTTCTGGAACAGATGGATGGTCAATGTTAGAGAGCTTGGCTTTAGCTGAAGGTTAGACTCCGAGGATGAGGGAAGTAGGGATTGCCCTTTGCCACCTTCCCCTCTTCTTCCTCATTCCTCTCTTTTCCTGTCTGTGTGGTTTTCTGTAGTGTGTTGAACGGCAGTATCCAGCAATATAACTTGCAATTGCAAGTCGTTGATCCTGAAATCGCTGCATTATAATTCTCTGACTAATGTAAACATCATAAGTTGACTTGACATGAGGTTGTATCTTACTATATATATCTGCACAAATTTATCTATTGTATTGAATTGGAATTGACCTTGATGACATCTGCATGTATTTGTTTCAGTGCAACATCCAACAGCATTTTAGACAGAGCCATTGATTCAGAAGATGCTCAGCATAAGGATTTCCTTAGGCTGGTAAGAAAACCATGATGCTTTTTTCTGTATCTTGAAAGATACAATATACCATGTCAGGAATTGGTTCTCATTGTTTTAAATTTTATAGGAGCATGTTGAAGGATACCATGAATTGTCTGCAAAAACAAAAAATTTCTTTTCCACAGCAGTTGCAAAGTGGGATGCAGAGTTTTATGTCAAGGTGGATGATGATGTTCATGTTAATCTGGGTACACACTGGCTCTTAGCATCCTTGTAAACATAGATTCTATAAATATTCCCCACTACCTGAGATGATCACACACACTTCTTTCTTCTGTAGGTATGCTAGCTTCCACACTTGCTCGCCATCGATCAAAGCCCAGGGTGTACATTGGATGTATGAAATCTGGACCTGTTCTTTCCCAAAGGTAATTCTTTTAGGCCCTCTCTAAACTGATGAGAATATTGATTTTCATTATTTTTTTGTCTCTACAAATTGGTATTATTAGTGTTACATACATCTTAAATTTCCAGAGTATTGGAAATTTGGAGTGGAGGGGAACAACTACTTCCGACACGCAACTGGGCAGATATATGCTATCTCAAAAGAACTTGCCACTTATATCTCCGTTAACCAGTGAGGCTAGGAATTTTCAATTAGGAATTTGGTTGGCTGATTCACCTGCTGGGATGCCACATATGGATTGTGGAGCTCTATTTTTTTTGGTGTTTTTCAAGACAGTTTATGTTGTGATGCTGATTGTTACTGCAGGCCCATATTGCATAAGTATGCTAATGAAGACGTGTCTCTTGGTGCATGGTTTATTGGTCTTGAGGTTGAGCACATTGATGACCGCAACATGTGCTGTGGGACACCACCAGGTATTGCTCTCAAAATATCAGTATGAACAGCATATGTTGCTCTAAATTGCATCACTGCCAGGGATTTAATGAGTAAAAAGAAGAATGAATAGTCAGTGTTTAGCATTACGCTTTGAAAGCGCTGTTGAAAAAAATTTGAAATTTTTTTTTCTTCAAATTAATATGTTTTTGATGGTTTTAAATCATTTTGATGTGTTGATGTTAAAAATGATTTTTAAAAAATAAAAAAAATATTATTTTAATATGTTTTGGAATGAAAAACATTTTGAAAAACAACCGCTACTACACTTCTAAACACCCTCACGAGCTTGAATATTGGTTTTAATTTAATCTCGCAAATGGCATGGCATGTCTGGAACAACTAGGCATTTATATGGTTCTGCGTTTTTTCTCCACTTCAAACTTGTTACTTGTGTTTTAACTCCGCCACTTCAGACTGCGAGTGGAAGGCACTGGCTGGCAACGTGTGCATTGCATCTTTTGACTGGAGCTGCAGTGGAATCTGCAAATCCGTGGAGAAGATCAAATTTGTTCATGAAAAATGCGGTGAAGGAGATGAATCTGTATGGAGTGCTCTCTTTTAAAATTAGGTGGATTGTGGTTACTGAGAAGGCGGGATGCAGAGTTGAGATGTGGAAGGCAGTCCCCATAGTTACTGTACAGTTCACCAAATTCCGAACATACACCATCTTCAACTTCTGAATGATGCCCATTTGAAGAGTGCTGGAGCAAGACCTCTGGAGTGGATATTTCTGTAGAACCTTTCAATCGAAACTGTTACTTAATTGCATGGAAATGGGTTTTGGAAGATTGTGTTGTGCAGATCTTCTAGCTTTTTTCGTAGTTCGGCAGGATACAATGTATGTACACCCCAACATTATACTTCCAGATAGGACCAAGGAGTAGAATCACTTCGTTGGAGGCAAAAAGGAGAACAGATAGTTGAATGCAATTTATGAGATAGATAGATACACGCACAAGCTGGCGAGTCGGTGTTGCATTCCTGCACGAGTTTTCTTGAGCAGCATTAGCTTCAGTGGACTGGCAACGCCTTTGTTTAGTTGGAAAAATGGGGAAAAGATGGCACTGCTTATGAATGATAATGCAGGTTCTTATTGTCTTCAATGGAAATTTCAACATTCAATTTTAATGATCGATTTCTAGTCTCCGGTTATGATGGCTTTATCTTTCCAGATTTTGGCAAATTCAGAGCTCGACATTGAACTTTATGGCAAAGCCATATATATGCATTATGAATTTCGAGCAGGGGAGGGGAGGGGAAGGTTGTTCCCATTTTGTGGTCTGGTTGCACTATGGCAAAATTAACACAGTTTGGACTTCTTGTTAAACATTAATATCAAATTAGTAAGCCAGCATTTTCCGGTTTCAGTTTTTGACTAGGTGTGGACCCCGGGCGTGGCTTAGATTTTTTTCTTTTGTAAAAATAATTTTTAAAGCAACAAACATGTTTTTTTTTTTAAAAAAAAATTACAACTCGAGTAATATATATTATTAGATTAAAAATAGTTTTATTTTAATTATACAATAAATAAATCAAATTAAAACAAATCTGAAAAAAAATATTTTTTCACTTAAGGATAAATAATATAACTCAATTTCCAGCGCATTAAATATAAAAGGATAAAATTGAATTAAAAAAGACCTAAAAAATTTGATATGGGTTAGCTCAAGTTAGTACAACAAACCTATAACCCTGGTAATCAAGGTCGAGTCAGCCCAAGTTATTCCACCAAACTCGTGGTTTAGGTCATGAGATCGGGATAACCTAATAGAGAAAATTAAAGAAAATAACAAAGCCAATTTAATTTTTTTAAAAAAACCAATGTCGAATAATGAAAGCAGAAAATAAAATAAGTAAAAAAAAAAACAATGTCAACCTATGTTAACTTTTAAAATCCGTGATCTAGATCATTAAACCGGAAACATTATATTTTGAAAAAACCATGAAGCTCAAATCTCAATCAATCAAAAATTGAAGGATAAAATTGAAAAAAAAATTTCAATTATGCAAAATAATTCAAAATAAAAAATAGCAAATAAAAAAATAAGAATTAAAATCGAAACACAAGATAAATTTTATTTTTTTTATTAAAGAGTGAAACTAAAAAGAAAAATCAATTTAACAAAAGAAAAAAAAATTAAATCAAAAAAAAATAATGATAAAAAATAAGATAAAAAATGAAATAAAAAGCAAAAGCAAAATTTTTATTGAAAGATTAAATTGAAAAGAAAAACCATTTCAACAAAAAGGAAAAAAAAAATCAAAACAATGAGGGCCAAATTGAAAACAATAACTTATTTCAAATTGAGATTGAAGGATAAAATTAAAAACAAATCAAAATTTTACAAAAAAACCAAAACAAAAATTAAAAATCAAAATAATAAAGACTTAAGTGGTAATACCCATCAATCAAATGATGCCTATGAAATTTTACATAGTAAACACAAATTTCACTAGAAAATAAAAGGTGGTGCCAATGATAAACTATGTCACCACTAACCACACGCGTTGCCCCATAAAAAAAAAAGACACATCGATACTTCCAACAACACAGAGAAAAGAGGATTTTAGCGCTATGAGGTGCCTCATAGGCCTCCCACATGATGGTGCATGCCACTTTTTATTTTTTGTTTTATATTTATTTAAATATCAAATTTATCCTTAGGTGATCTAATAATAATGAAAATACAAAAAAAATCCCTTGACATCACTTTTAAATCTTTTCCTTTCAAGGGCATTTTGGTCATTTTACTATGCTTTTTATATTTTTATTACTTTTTATATTTATTCAAATACCAAATTTCTTCCCAGCTGACTTGATAATATTGAAAAAACCATTTTGAAAATACAAAAAATTCCTTGACACCAATTTTAAATTTTTTACTTTAAAAGGCATTTTTGTTATTTCATTGTGCTTTTAAAATGAATTTTTTTTTATTTATCTTCGGTCATTTTGATAATGATTAATGAGTATTGTGATAAGACCTCACTATCTCTACTAAGCAGCTTTAAGTTCTTTAATGGGAAAAGCAAAACCATAAAAATATTGTTCTTGTGAACAATGTATCCACTTACAATCAAAAATGTTTCCACCCCCTTGTTTTAGTTTTTACTAGATTGATGGCCTGTGCTTCATTGCAGGTCAGACCAATTTCTTCGCAGCATAAAAAAAAATGATGCTAAAGCACTATTATTTCATTTTAAAGAATGAAACAAATCAACGATTCGACATAGTAAAAAAAAAACTAAAAAAATAATGATCATCAATCCCCTAGAATCAAACTATAGAATGATAAAATAAAAAAAATATCAATAAAAAAAGATTTTTTTAAAAAAAAACACCAGCACCAAGTAAAGTTGTCAAAACTTGTTAGTAATATCATGCGAATAAGACAATCCAACAAAAAGGAAAACATATATATATAAAACAAAGTTTAATTTTAAAAATAATGAATTTTAAAAGATAAAATAACATCAATTGATGTAGTTAGATATGATTGCATGCAATTGATGATGTAAAAACATCAATTAGGCAGAAATTAAATTATTAGGATTTGCATTGAATTTTGGGATTAATTGCCTTAGTGAAGGATTTATTTGGATTGTGATAAATTAGCTATGAATTGACTTAATTATGAATGCTTTCATATAATTGAGCATGTAAATAACATCAATCATGTTGAAATTAGATTAATTAGGTTTTGCGTTGAGTTTTAAAATGAATTTTTATAATTGAATATTTTTTTTGAATTGTGATAAATTAGCTATGAATTGATGCGCTTAAAAAATATATCATGCAACAAAGCAGGTAAAGAATCAAATATGTTAAAATTAAATAAATTATGATTTGCATTGAATCTTGGATTAATTATCATAATTAAATATTTTACTTGAATTATGATAAACCAGATATAAATTGATACTTGAATAATGTTGGAAATAGATGTTTAAGTCCAGGTTAATGTGTTTTGTTATTGTTTAGTGATTTGATTGATTACATTTACTACTCAGAGGCTTGATGTTAATATGAATAGGTTTGAATGTTTTGTTTGGTTATAAAGAATGCTACTTTTTTTTTTATATATATAAAAACTATTGTGAGGTTGGAAGACAAAACTATTTTAAATGATATCTTTAGAATTTCAGAGTTTGAAAATGATTGTATTTTAAAGTTTTTTTTTCTTGGAAATACATTATTTTTTTTAAAAAATATTTTTAATATCAACATATCAAAATAATATGAAAATACTAAAAAAAATAATTTAAAATAAAGAAAAAAATAAAAAAAATTAATTTTTTTCAATTTTTTTTTTTGAAATGTAAAATTAAACAGTCCTAAAAACTAACAACACATTCTTTGATTTTTAGTTAGTATTTTTGAAGATGAATCATTGTTGTTACATCTTGAATGTGCATTGATAGAGTTGAAACTTTCTTCTAATTGTTTTCCTTGGTGTCTATCTTTCATCTCCATATCAATTTGTATTAGACGCTAAATTCTATATGATATAATTTTTTATTTATTAATGTAGGTGTATGAATCAGTTTATATGTATTTCAATTAATTCTACGGGTTTTGAAATTAATGATCATGCAAGTTCATAATGATCATCATATTAATAATAACATGATTTGAATTTGAGACCATAGAAAAAACAAATTTTTTAGTCGTATATGACCTTTTATTTGTTGGATTTTTAGGTATTTCTTCTATCAACGTTGATATGGTTTATGCTGAGGAGGTTTTCTTTTAAGAACTTTGTTAGTTGAACATGAAAGACAACATATTTATCGCTAATAATTGCACAGTTCGTGTTCAAAAAATTGATGAGGTTTTTATTCGGAGGTATATATAAATGTTAAATAAGTTTGCTATGAAATCACTGCCTTGTTTTTGAATGGTAACATTAGTGTGTGAGTGTGTTAAATCCAATTGAGCAGTTTAATTTTGAAATTTATTAATTTGATGTTTTACTTAGTTTGAATTTTAAATTAAATTATATAAGAATTAATCCAAAATGAATTATATAATTCAATAAGTTTAAAAACAATTTGAATGACTGATAAAAACATGATATAGCTTTTAAAAAATTTTTAAGATATTTTTTTTAATATATTGAGACGATACTAGATTTGATTGATCTTGATTACCCTATAACCTGGAAGATGAACTTTAATTAGTTTAATAACTTTATTTTTTTTGGTAAATTATTTTTATTTAATTTTATAATAATATTAGATGCTTTTGAAATTGAACACCAACCCTAAAAAAAAATATTTATTTGAGATCGTGATAATTTTATAGAAAGTAGAAAAAAATAAATCATAAATTTAATTTTTTAAAAAATCCAATATTGAAAAAAAGTGAAATAAAAAAAATAATTTAAAAAAATTATAGGAGCAAAAATTAAAAAAAAAACATATCAAGTTTGATGAGTTAACCTATTAAACTCGTGAATTGAGTAACCCAGGTCGATTCATTAAATCTGCAAATAAAATTAAAATAAATTATTAAACAAAAAATTAATAAAAAAAAGGTAAAAAAAAAATTATAATTCACAACATGGGAAACAATGTTTCCCTTTAAGCTTACACGCTCTTAATGTCTGCATTGTCTTCTTTTTGTTTTTATTTTTTAGAATTTAATTTTTTATTCGGCCCGCATCATAGCACGGAGATGGCTCGTATGCTTTTCGAACAGTGTTAATAAGCTACCCTCTCTCAACCAGAAGTGAACTCAATTAACCCAGCTCTCTCCCTCACTCACAAACACAGAGGACTTTTTCCTGATCTTCCTCCTCAAATGCGAATTGAAGTCTCTTCATAGAACAGAAGAAAATCATCTGTAATAATATAAGAAGGTAGACAATAGAAACAGAAATTTGAAGAGAAATGGAAAACTCGGACATATCGCTGGGATTGCACGACTTCCTAGAACGGATGCGCCATCCATCCGCCGCCGATTTTGTCAAGTCCATTAAAAGGTCTTTCTCTCTCTAATCGCTCAGAGCGCACACAGAATCTATAAATAGAGTATTTATGATTGTATTCGAGTCTTTTTTATTTTATTTTGTTTGTTTGTTTGTTTATACATAATATCTTAATTCAGATTATTTGTCGATGTTCTTCTTTCTGTGAGACATGAAATGCAATTACTATAATAAGCTTAATTTTTGGAGTTAAAAAAAAATGCAATTTTTCTAGCTACTAGATGGTATTTAACATCACTGTAGAAACGATAGTTTAGACCCCTAGAAACGACTGGGTTCTTTCTTAATAAGAATAGAAAGCAATTCCCACGAGGAGGAAAAGAAAATTGTTCTTTGGTGGGTAATAATAGTTTTGAATGGTGGGTTTTCTTTTGGTGCTCAATTCCGTTGGTCATGTCGAAATGCTACATTTTGGGTCTATTGAGTTTAGTTACAATGGCTATATGCGTTTGCTGGGATCCATCTATTTTTAGGAATGCAACGATGCAGGAAACTACTTAGCTGTTGGAATTGAGTTGGGAAGGCAGTTTTCCTGTGTTTCCTACCCGCCTACCTTACAAAGTATTAGTATTAATGCTAAATGGCTTGCATGAATTTGTTTAAGTTCTAAAATATAAGGTTTGACTGTGCGATGGTACTTCTGTATGGCAGCTTTATTGTCTCCTTTTCAAACCATGCTCCTGATCCGGAAAGGGACAGCGCTCTCGTGCAGGAGTTCCTTGCCAACATGGAAACGGCTTTCAAGGCTCATCCGCTTTGGGCTGGTTGCTCTGAGGAGGAGCTTGAGAGTGCTGGCGAAGTGAGTTGATTGACTTTTACCTTGATGACATTCCATTATGATATGAAAACTTTGATATATTAATGTTTCCTTATAAGTTAGCCAGATCTTTTTGAACAGACTAACGTCCTGTTCAGCCCCCCTCCAAAAAAGAAAAATAGGGGAAAATTTCTTATCAGAGGCCACAACACTAATTACTTCTTGCTTAATGAATGGCAATTCTTATTGATGTTCATTTCTTACTTCTGGGCTTTCTCTAATATACAGGGACTTGAGAAGTATGTTATGACAAAGTTATCTTCCCGTGTATTTGCTTCAGTTCCAGATGACGTGGAAGTTGATAAGCAACTTTCTGAGAAGATATCCTTGATTCAACAGTTCATTCGACCAGAAAATTTAGATATTAAGCCTGCCTTTCAAAATGAAACATCATGGCTGGTGAGTTGATGGTTTTCCATAACCATCGATTTTCTTTTCGTGGTATGGATACTAATTTCCCTTTGCACAGAGTGCATTTTGTAAATCTGTGTTTGAAACAATGGATGTGTTCCAAGCAGCCACAAATTCGAAACACAAAAGCAGCAGCTTAAACCAGTGGCATTAATTTATGCTTTATATAAGAGGCAGAATTCCTCTTTTTAGCAACTTTTTCTGTTGAAAACATTGCATGGATGATGCATTGCTGTCAGGCCTGCCCTGTTCACTCTGTTTTTTTGACATTGATATAACTATGGAAGACATGTCTTTTTCAATATACAGAATCGCGCAAAATGGAGGTCACTTCTTTTTTCTTTCCTCATTGCTAGGATTACCAATGTACTGCATTGCCCTTGTAAACGCTTGAGTGTCAAATTCAATCATATACAGGTTGAAGAACAGCCTGTAGATGGATCCAATCTTGTTATACCTTGTGATCTGAAAGTAACTCCAAATATTTTTGTTGTGTTTGCTGGCCAAGAAGGCATGATCCATATATTGTCCTTAACGGTAGTAGTCAATTATTTATCTCAAATAACTAAAGCATTTTCTCTAAAATCAGTGCATTTGATTAGCATGAAATACTCTCACAAATATATCAATTTACAAGGTGTACAGGGCATCTGAAACTGTTCATATTAATGAAAAACAACTGTTAACAACTGGCCATGACTTTTATCAATCATCTGCTGTTTCAATTTTGGGATTCATCTTTTTTTTCTATAATCCATCTTATTAATATGATGTTCACACCACCCTGTTTTCCATTTATTTTTTGTCAAATCAAAGAATTTTATCAATCTGTGTTTGCTTGCTGTCAAACTAATTGAATAATCAGAATAACAAAGTTGACTGGTTAATGTTTATTAGATAATATTGTATACAACTGTTTTTTACACTTATGTAACATACACATTTTAAATCTCTTTTATGCATTGCTATGAGTTGTTGCAACCAAATCATTATCTTTTGGCTAAGTGAACTTATTACTTGGGGGGGGGGGGATTTCCATTGGGTGGTAGTAACCAACTATATTCCTGGATCATATCTCAATTATCTTCAGCTTTGCCTTATTCATTTCTTTATGTTTATGTTGGCAGCTTGCCCAAAAAGAGCTGCAAAAGGTCAACTTATACAGAGCACCAAGAGACAAGCTTGTGTGTATCCTCAATTGTTGCAAAGTCATAAATAATTTACTGTTCAATGCCTCAATGGCTTCAAATGAGAATCCTCCTGGAGCTGATGAATTTCTTCCCGTTTTGATTTATGTTACTATAAAGGTGAGATAAACAATTGTAATAATTAGATTTACTTGGCATTAAATTTGAAATTGTTCAGAATTTTGCTTCCATACCAAAGGAAATAATTTGTTCTGAATTAACTGTTCACTTAATCATTACCATCATTGGGTAAAGTTGATTGCTGTGCTTTAATTAGCATTTCTAGAGGAATTTACTGGACTAGATTTGAGGTTTTCATGGCAAGTTCTGATTCAAAATGCTTATGATCTCTGGGTTTCGACCCTCCAAGTTTCTTAAACATTTGATTCAAATTTGAATGCATATCAAAACCTTACATGCTTGTGAAGAGTTCATTTGTGTAATTAATAAAATTTCATATGCACATCAATAGATTAATTGTGTGGACACAAGTTGATGTAGTACCTCTTCTGTTGATCATTTAATCTGCCTCATAACATTTTGATCTTTACTGCCCTAATTTGATGCGATCTTTTTTTTCTAGAACTCTCTTATAAAAATCAAACTAAAGAATCATAGATTATCAGATTAATTCTGTTAAAGTGAATTCTCATTATGCAGATATTGTCCTTTTGACTCTTGAAAGCCTGGATTTTTGCATTAGAACCATGCCTGAAAACATTAATGGATGGAATTCAATACTATTCTCAAGCAACCCAAAAGGCTTTTAATCCTTATAGTCTCGTCTTTGGTTTGCTCAATTAAAAAATTTAATCCTCATTTCATTTTATTCTCTACTAACTCAGATCGATCTGCTTCACCAAAATTATGCAGGCAAATCCCCCACAACTGCACTCGAATTTGTTGTATATTCAACGGTACAGGTGTCAATCTCGACTGGTTGGAGAAGCAGCCTATTTTCTTACGAACATTCTCTCTGCAGAGTCTTTCATCTCAAACATTGATGCAAAATCACTTTCAATGGAGGAATCTGAATTTGAAAAAAACATGGAACTTGCTCGAGACCTTACTGGCCTTTCAACTGATTTGAATGGTCTGTCTACTCAAAGTGATCAAAATGCAGGAAACAATTCCAGAGCAGAACTTATGGAATCCAAACATCGAGCTTTGAGCTCTAAGAAGGAAAGGGACTTGTCAATTGGATCCAGATCTTCTGAAGTGACATCTATGAGTAAGGATCTGCAATATGCCAAAGATGAGTCGCCAATGGAAAAGATTTCGTCACTCTCAGATATAGAGAATAAAGGAGCAACTTTGCTTTTGAAGGAGGATCTGACAAGTCAGGTCCTTCGAGAATACCCATACTTGTTTGCCAGTGTTGGTGATCTAACAATCAATGATGTAGAAGACCTACTAAATAATTACAAACAACTTGCCTTCAAGTATGTTTGTCTTTCTAAAGGGCTGGGTGTTGCTATTCCATCTCTTCCTTTGACTGGTTCTCAGACGCAAGTTCATGGTGATGTCAAAACTCTGAACTATGACCAAAATACCACAGCAGTAGAGGCAAATAAAGAGGCACGTAAACATACTGGTATGACAGATGGTTTAAATATGGCTTCCCTTGTTGACGAAGAGAATGTTGAATTGAAGCCCAGGAACCATCAAGATAGCGCAGCAGGAGGGCCAAATGACGAGTTACAGACACATACTAGTATGGCAGATGGTTCAAATATGCTTTCCCTTGTTGGTGAAGAGATTCTTGTATCAGAGCCTAAGCAGAACGAGGCAGTGGTGGTTCAGTATGAGGGAAAGGATGAGAATTCTCAATGATAGCCATTGGGACATGCCTCGAGATGAGGAAAAGCATGAGAGTTCTTAACAATAGCTCACGAGGACATGTCTACTGTGGGAGTAAAATGACTCGGTACTACAGTGGCCATCAGAGCTACATGCCATCCCCCTCCTTCATCTGAATGGATAGCTATCTTATTTTGATGTTGCAACGTGTAAGTTATAACACTATCAGTCAATGTATGGTGAGACCTATCAGCGAGGAAATGGAATTGATCATTCTCTCTTTTTTACCTTCATCAAATAGCATTTCCTGGAGAAATGGATTTTATAGCAGCTCGATTCTGCAAAGCCTCAACCCAGACCACATACGAAATTTGTTAAATACTTGTAGAACAATTTGATTAGCCATGATAAGGCTGCATTTGAAAACTGGATGATTATTTTCTTGCCTTCATTGCCTGTCTATTTACCTCAATCAAAAGGTATGTCTTTGCAGTTCTTTTCATAGTGTTTTCCTTTCATGTTCTCATTCAGCATCTGTTGTGGTAATGTTGACTGACCCCTATATCATGCCATTCCTGTTTGTTTCTGTATGAAATGTGATTGAAGGTTGTGGCTGTTTTGAGTTTTGACACTTTCTTTTAATCCGGCTTCTGGTTTATGGCTTATAGTTTAAATCTTCATGACCAAGCAGTCAAGGGTGAATAGCGGAATTGTACTGCCATTGTTTTTTCAACCAATGAACCAAAATTAAAGATAATGTTGAATGCCATATCGATGTGATATAATCAATTATCTTTGGATTTGTCAGAGCAGGTGACCTCAAACTACGATCCTGATCAGCAGCTAAAAAAGTTGAAACGTTCTTATTCTTTTCCTGCCCTGAATGACTGGTTTCATTTCAGAATATGGCAATGACAAAAATGTGACATCTCATCACCTACTTTGTTTGATCACTATTTGGAACTGGGATGTGACATTGGCTCATCTTCTTCCTGTTATACTTCTCTATAAAACTATGTTCTAACTTCAATAATGCTAGGCCATTCACCTCCATTTGTGGAAACAACATACAGGTAGTAGTGCATGTAGGACATACAACAAAACCAAGAGAAATTAATTTTATGGTATCTTGGAATTGATCTTCTCTGAATCTGGAGCTTCTTCATGGTCAGGCATGAAACAAGAGTGTCCTCTAATGACCATTATTGATGATGGCCTCAATTGATGATGGGTTATTT
The DNA here is from genome assembly GCA_018804465.1 of Populus tomentosa. Lineage (NCBI taxonomy): Eukaryota > Viridiplantae > Streptophyta > Magnoliopsida > Malpighiales > Salicaceae > Populus > Populus tomentosa. The sequence goes on from JAAWWB010000193.1 coordinate 18,552, forward strand.
GAGTTTGGGTTGGCAATACAAATTAGTGAAGTCTTTTGGTGATGTTTATTATCCGTTAGTTCATAGGCCAACTTTGAGCATGAATTTTCAACTCTTCACTACTTCAGAAAATAATCTTCTCTTGTGTGGTTTTCAAGTTTAAAATGTGATCTTTTCATATTATCTAGTCATATATCCATTAGAGTTTTCTACAAGAAGTTATGTTTGTTTTAATTTTTAAGCTTTTCAAGTGTTTGTTTGTGTTTTTAATGAATAAAAAATGTGTGATAATTATTGTGTTTTTTTCTGTCAATGTCATTTATTTAGGTATCAATTATGTCATTTTGGTATTTTTCTAGACTTGAAGGGTTGTTCCAAGTATATAATATTGAATCAGACCATGTGTTGAGATTTTTAGGTAAAACTTGAATTAAAAGTCTTTGACTTCACATTTTTGGCAACATATCAAGTTCTGTATCTCCTTTGTAAGTGGTGTACTTCCCTTTACTTTGTATTTCTAAAATAATGATTTCATCTGTATCTTTGGAGTGGTGAGTTGTTCATTTCTATATCTCTTCGGTTTTGTACCATTGAGTGGTGAACAAATCATTTCTTTATGTGAGTGACCTATTACTTTTTAATATTCATGCCATTTTGGTACCAATTTGGTATTAGAGCTTTTGGTTTACAACCATGGCTGTTCGTGGATGTCGTGTGTAAGAATTCAAGAGGGACAACCATATTCTTGAAATGGATAAAATGAGAAGACAAATTCAGCAACTCTAGAAGCATCTTGAATTATATGAGAATCGAGGCGATGATGATGATTAGAATAACATTGAAGTGATTAGAATAAAATTGAAATTGGTTTGAAATTGGTTCTTCTAGCAATAATAAGGATGTTAATCCTTTCTATCATAGACTATACCATGATGTTAGTGATGTTCTTCTCAACATTAAAGAAGAAGGAATATAAGTCCTTAATAAGATTCTAATATCAGAGTTGATATTTCTAAATATCAAGGGGGAAAATGCAATCTAACAATTTCATTGACTGACTCCAAACTATTAAGGAGGTTTTTTAATTTTATTTTAAAGAGTATCCTGATGATAGAAAAGTTAAGTTAATGGCTTTGAAACTTAGAAAATATGCTTCTTTTTAGTGGGAGAATCTTAAGAAACAAAGGGCTTGTGAGGGAAAAAGCAAAATTAAGTTTTGGGAGAAGATGAAAATGAAGTTTAAGAGGAGGTTCTTGCTTGAACACTATTCGCAAGAGAATTTTTTGAAGTTTTATAATTTAAGGCAATCAAGACTGACTGTAGAAGAGTATACAATGTAATTTGAATTGCTCATGCTAAAGGGTGATATTGATCAACCTAAAAAACAAACAATAACTTAATACTTGGATGGGTTAAAAGAGGAAATTTCTAAAGTTGTTCAGTTACAACCTTATGAGGCATTCAAAGATGTGAGAATTTTTTTTTGAATATGGAAAAGCAGTAGAAAAAGGTTAGAAAGACTAGTTGAAAATCAGCATCTAGGGAGAGTTCTAATCGGGGGAGGACTTCATTCTTTAAGAATAATACATCAACAAAGTCTTTCATTTTTAAGGCTCTTTAAAATGGAAGTGTTGGGGTTGGTCCTAAAGTAACTAGTTCCTCAAATTCTAATTCAAAGAAGTGTTTTAAGTGTCAACGAGATGAACATATTGCTTTTAATTGTCCAGACCACAAAATTATTGTTATTATAAAGGATAAGATAACCAGCAAAAATGACTTCCTGAATGAATCAAATCAATAAGATGAAGTGGCTTATGTTGATCAAGGTGAGTTACTAATTATTCAATGAAGTTTAAGTGTTATTCATAACAAGAGTAAAGATTGAGTTTATTGCATCATTTTTTACACCTGTTGTAGTATAAATGAGAAAGTTCATGATGTTAATATTAATAGTGGTGCTTAACTAATATTATATCTACTAATATGGTAAATAAATTATTGCTCGAGATGGAAGCACACCCTCAACCCTACAAATTAAGGTGGTTAGAAAAGAAGCATGAACATAAGGTGACAAATAAAAGTCTTGTTTTAATTTTCATTATGAAAAAGTATTCTAAATAGGTATGGTGTGATGTAATTCTTATGGATGCATGTCATTTATTACTTGATCTTCCATGACAATATGATAGGAAAGTTCATCATGATGGCTTTAAGAATACTTATTCTTTTGTAAAGATAGTGTAAATATTATTTTAGGTCCTTTAACTTATTTCCAAACCTTTTAAAGGGGCGGAAACTCTTTTGGTTGCATGTTCTGAAATAGAAAAACTTGTTGATGATGTGGATTTGGCTTATGCTCTTGTTTGTTTAGTTTTGTTTTGTTTATATATATATATATATATATATATATATATATAGAAAATGCTAAAATAAAATAAATGACTTGCCACTTGAAGTACAACCTTTTCTTGATGTTTTTTCTAATGTGATTCCTAAAGATATACCATATGGACTTCCTTCGATGAGGGATATTCAACATTGCATTCATTTCATTCAAGGTGTTATGCTTTCTAATAAGATAGCCTAGCAAATGAGTCCTATCGAACATGAGGAGTTACAAAGGTAAGTTGATGGGCTGATTTTGAAGGGCTTAGTAAGGGAAAGTATGAGTCTGTATGTTGTGCCTTCTCTTCTTGTTCCAAAAAAGGATGGTTCGTGGAGAATATGCATTAATAGTTAGGCAACGAACAAAATCATTATTGGCTATCAATTTTTTATTCCTCGGCTAGATGACTTGTTCGATTAATTTCATGGTGTTACCACCTTTTCAAAGATTGATCCTAGAAGCAACTTCCATCATATTCGAATAAAAGTCAGCAATGAATGAAAAATAGCATTTAAAGCATAGGATGTCCTTTTAAAATAGATGGTTATGCCATTTGACCTTTCTAATCCTAGTACTTTCATACAAATAAATGATGTGTTTAAACCTTTTATTGACCAATTTGTTATTATTTACTTTGATGATCTTATTGTATACAACAAGGATAAAGAAGAGCATTTTAGTCACTTGTAAGAAGTATTTCAAACTTTAAGGAGTTAGAAGTTCTATGCTAATTTGAAGAAGTGTGAATTCTTCTCTATCAACCTTGTTTTCTTGGGTTTTGTTGTTTCCAACAAATGAGTAAAGATGGATCCTTGAAAGATTGAAGCAATTATCGGTTGGCTACATACTCAAACTCTTTATGATATTCAAAGCTTTCATGGTCTAGCATATTTTTATTGGCGTTTCATAAAAAAATTCAGCATTATAATTGCTCCAATCACTAAATGCTTGAAAAGAGCTAGTTTCAAGTGGATTGATGAGGTAGAAAAGAGTTTTAAAGTTATGAAGCAAAAGGTGATTACTTGGGTCGATTCTTTAACCACGTGATTTCCAAAGAGTTTTTTTTTTTTAAAAAAATTGCATGTAACACATATAAAGTTGGCATTGGTGTTATTCTTTGCCAAAGAAGAAACCATTTCTTTCTATACGAGAAGCTTAGTGATTTGTAAAGAAAATATTCAGTTTATGACAGAGTTTTATGTCATTGTTTTCGCTTTGGACCATTGGTATCAATACATGTGTCCAAAACCATTTATGCTATTTTCTGATCACAAGGCTTTAAATTTTTCTAATAGCCAACAAAAACATAGTCGAAGACACACTTCTTGGGTTGAATTTTTATAAATTATTAGTTTCTCTATGTGACATAAATCTAGAGTTCATAATGTTGTTGTTGACGTTTTAAGTCGAAGACATTTATTATTGACTAATATGTAAATGGAAGTGATAGGTTTTGAAGTGTTAAAGATCTTTACAAGCATGATGATGACTTCAATAAGATATAGGTTGGATGCGAAAATAGTGTTTCCAAGAATTTTGTTGTGCTAGAGGGTTTTATTTTCAAAAGAATTTGTTTGTATATTCCTTAAGTTTCTTTAAGGAAAGCCAATATCTTTGAAGCTCACAACGGTGGACTTGGTAGACACTTTGTGATAGACTAAACACATATTGTTATCTAGGATAATTTCTTTTGGCTAAGATGAAAAGAGATACTACAAGGTTCATACAACATTGTAGGGTATGCCATATTGCTAAATCATATAGCCAGAATTTAGGTTTATACACTCTACTTCCGGTAGCTAAAGCTCTTTAGGATGATATTCATATGGATCTTGTGTTAGTCTTGTATCGAATTTAAAAGAACAAAGATTCAATTATAGTGGTGGTTGATCGTTTCTCTAAAGTGACACATTTTGTTCCATGTAGAAAAACACTTGATGCTACTATTATTGTTGATTTATACTTTAAGGAGATTATTAGATTTCATGGCATTCCAAAAATAATAACTTCATATCGAGATTCCAAGTTCATTAGTCATTTTTGGCTTACTTTTAGAGGAAAATTGATACTCATATTCAATTCAACACTACTTGTCATCAATGAATGATAGGCAAACTAAAGTCATCAATTAGAGTTTAGAAAGTCTTTTAAGAAGTTTGGTGAAGAAGAATACTCGAGATTGAGATCTTGTATAGCTATAAGTTGATTTCACTTACAACCATTCTACTAGCCAAAGTACTAGTTGTAATCCTTTTCAAGTTGTGTATGTTCAGAATCCATTGAGTTTATTGGACTTAATTCCTCTTCTAATAAGTCAATATTTCAATGGCGATACTGAAGAAAGGGCTAAACAGCTTAAAAAGTTGCATGAATAATTTTGTGACAAGATTGAAAGGAAAAATCAAAAGTATCAAACTCAAGCTAATAAGCATTATATGTAAAGTTCAAAGAGGGTGATTAATAAGGGAATGTTTTGAAGCTATGGTCCATTTAAGGTTTTGGAGTTGATTGGTGAAAATGACTACAAGATTGAGCTACTTGCACATCTAGACATTTCAAACACTTTTAATGTGGCTAACATGGCTGCTTACTTGAGTAATGATAGTACATATGACTCGAGAACAAGTTTTTTTCCATAGGGAAAAAATAATAGATGAGTGTCCTCTAATGACCCTATTGATATTGGGTTATTTGAGTTTGGGTTGGCAATGCAAGTCAATAAAGTCCTTGATAATGTGATTGTTAACCCATGAGCCAACTTTTAACCTAAATTCTCATCTTTTCATTGCATGAAAATAATTTTATCCTATATGGTTTTCAAGTTTAGAATGTGATCTTTCCAAATTATCTAGCCATGCTTACATTGGAGTTTATTATAAGAAGTTATGTCTGTTTTAATTTTTAAGCTTTCTAAGTGTTTATTTGTGTTTCTAATGGGTAAAAAATGTGTGATAATTATTATTTATTTAGTTTTCTATCAAAGTCATTTATTTAGGTTTTAATCATATCATTTTGGTGTTTTTATAGACTTTGAGGGTTATTCCAAGCATACAATGTTGAATCATTTTGGTGTTTCTCTGGACCATGTATTGAGATGTTTTGGCAAAACTTGAATTAAAAGTCTTAGACTTGGCCTTTTTAGCAATCTATCAAGTTCAATATCGTTTTTGTGAGTAGTGTACTTCCTTTAACTCTGTATCTCTAAAATGGTGATTTTATATGTATCTTAAGTGGTGAGTTGTTTGTTTCTGTATCTCTTCAGTTTTGTACCTTAGAGTGGCAAGCAAAATCATTCATTTGTATCAGTGATATGTTGCCTTTTGATATTCATACCATTCCAATATCAAGACAAGTTAATTAGGTGATTCTTTTATTGTGCTTTGCACCTATCCTATATTTATAAGAGGTAGGAAGGGATGAAGGAGACCAACTTTTAATTATTTTTGAACCTTGAATAATTTAAGGCTCATATAGGTCACGGCATAGGGGGGAAAGGCATGTTCTTATTGTCTTTTAGGACAATTTATGGCTTATATATAGAGCTTTTGAGCACTTTCTCCAATTTAGTTCACACAAATCCTATTGTGCCATACAAGAATGTTTATTTTTGCATTGCACTTTACTTTTCAAAGTGTTTTGAACCTTGCTTCTCGCTTGAAAAAACATTAAATTGCTTTTAAAAAAAACATCATTGGATAGTTTAGATGAGCTTATGCATGCAAAAAACAAAACTAAAAAATTATCATTTTGATGTAGTTTTAATTAAAAAGCACTTTTTAAAGCACCTTGCAATACCAAACACACATTAATACGTATTGAAATTAGGTAAAACTTGTTGGAAAATTATTTTAAGCATGGTTAAAAAGCACATTGAGGTAAAAAATAAAGTCCACTCACTTTTGACATTAAAATCTTATTGGAATTATTCTCCAACATGAACTATTTAATATTAAACATTAACATAATTTTTTAAAAAATTATGGGTGAATAAGAAATTGATCTAAAATAATTCTTGGTTGACATATTTTGAAAAAACCCAAAACCCATTAAAACTTTTATCCCACATAGAAAATAAACAAGCCTTCCTAGTTAATAGGAG
>JAAWWB010000194.1:0-24999 GCA_018804465.1 Populus tomentosa
CAAATAATGCCTTAAGAGGATAGCCGGGTTTAAGATTATGGTTGATTGCAAAATAAATAAAATAAAATTGGTGCATCTATATGTACTACTAGTTGTTTATACCAAGTACATGACGATATTATAAATATTAATGCTTCATTTAACTGCCAGACCGTTAGTTACCATTATTAGTATTCTTAAGTATTTGCATTATCTTAAATGTTTTGTACTGCTGCAGGGACATCACACCAACGAGATGTCTAGGAAACCCGATACACGGGAACCTACTTTTGCAAGGAATCATGTAGATGCATTCTAAATCATAATGTATTTTGTATGAATCAATGTACTGAATGTATAACTGGAGGCTGGGTAATTCGTATGGAATTACCAGATGTACTGGTAACCAAGGAAGGTTAACCAAATATGTGGGTAATTATATGAAATTACCATAATTATTAGCAATTGAGATGAGTTAGCCAGATAGTTAAGTTTTGAAAAGATTATGTGAATTAATTGATTGAAGTTAGAAGTAGTAAATTCTAAATGTTATGAGTAAAATAGATAATATATGACTAAGATTTTGAGTAAATTAATTAATGTGGTTATTGGGTAGACACAATGATTTGGAGATTGGAGGGGAATTGATAGATAATTAATTACCATAGTGTTGGTGGCTAAGGATACATTACAGTGATACTTAACACCATAATGATGATGGCTAAGGGCATAAATTGATAATTGGCACTGTAATGAGGGTGACCAAGGTTATGTGAAGGATGCTTAGTGACCGTAGTGTCGATAACTAAGATTGTGTGCAAATGATACTTGGCAACCGTGGTTACAATGCATATGATGTTAATAAGAAAAATGAAAGGGATTCGATACGAATGGAAGAATCAAATGGCATGGATTAGATACCAGGTTTGGATTGCTAATGGTATCGAAGAGGTTTCATTGGTGCTGGTATATTTTAAATTGATTAGTCTAGCCCAATATTAGAAGACTAATGATATTAATGAGATTTATTAGTTTCAATGATTACCTTCTAGCAACAGATTTAGAAAAGGAAAAAAAAATGTTGATTAATTATTCCAAAAGAATGAGATAAGCTAATGATATCAAGAGAGGAATATCTTGGTATCAAGTGAAAATTGATTTATAAGGAGATGGTGTTCGCAAACCGTTGAGTTGTGTTGAGATTTCCAAGACGGAATTGTTCTTGGCAAATGAGATAGGATATTAGATGGATATTGGTGATAGATGGAAAATATATGTTGTAAAAGAGGTTTATGCCTAATTTTATATATAAAAAGAAATTCCGTGAGATTATTGTCTGCCATTGTTATTGCTTGTTACTATCTTTTATATTTATGTGTACATGTTAATTTCTATTTTCAGGTCCACCAGGGTCGCGTCAAGGGTAATACTAGTTTAGTTATCTTTTGCTTTTGACCATGTAAATTAATTGTAAATTAAAAGACTTATCTCCTAAAACCTGAGATGTAATATAAATCCGTAAATTTGAATGTATGTCTTTAATCTAATGGTTGAAACTCTTAGTACCTTTTTGACCATTCATGTTTACAGTTGAAATTGAATCTTTTAATTGAACTGCATTATATGATGTTATTGAATAAGATGTGTTGTGTTGATGAGAATGAGTTGGGTTGAGGCCCAGGATGATTGGGTCGTGATTTTGAGTTATAAGATGTGAGTTATTAGAAGTGTAAACAGGGTATATGTCGATAACTTGGGACCTACCGGTACAGGGGAGACTCTGCCGAAATTTTGGTGGAAATTTTGGTGGAACCTGTATATATATATATAAAAAAAAGATTATCTGAAATTTTCCAATATATTGCGAAAAAGAATGTAGAAAAATCAGGGCCGTTACAGAGAGTGCCAAGCATTTGTTGTACCAAGTGTTATACAACACAAATCTAAATTAACCATTTAACAAGTAAGGTATTAAGAATTAGTAAGATAAAAAGATAAGAATGTTAATATTAAACATTAAGATCCATGTTGAGTTTACACCATACTTATTCTTACACCATTAGTGTAACCTTTTTACCTTGACATAATAAACTTAGCTAAACATAATGAAGAAGAGAAACATAAATAAAAAAAACAAGAACATAAAGAAAATACAAGTTAACTAAGTAAAGGAAAGGAAATGAAAAGCATAAACAAGATATTAATGAAAGCAAAACTTAAAAATTCCAAAAAAAATATAAAGAGAGAAATAAAGAGCATGAACTTGATCTGAACAACCTAGTTTCTAAATACATGGCAAATGCCTCCTTTTATAGGCTAAAATTCATAATTATTGATTTGATGATTAATTGTTGAGTGGGTGGCCAACTCTTGACTTTGTGAAAATCCTTATCTTCTTGTCTGAATAAAACGAAAATGCTAGCACCAGAACAAGGTCCACTTGAAAACATGAAAGTTGCAGGAAATTGTCTTAACAAATCTGTGTAAACAGTTGAGGTCATTTGGACTTCTAGAACTCCAGATATGGGCCAAACACTGAACAGTGTTCGGGCTGCAGGACAGATTCAAACTTCTCTATTGTTACTATAATTTGGACTTGGAAACGGCCTTCTTAGATCTTGATGAAAACATGAAAGTTGTAGGCCTATGCCTTACTGAATCTGTGTAAAAATTTGAGGTCATTTGGACATTTAAAACTCGAGATATGACCCAATTACCGAACAGTGTTCCAGTTTGTACTGCACCAACATCTCTTTTCTAAGTTTCACCCTCTCTTTTCTTCACAAATTTCAGTAGTTGAATTCATCAATCAATCCTTTGATTTATGTGATAAGCCTGCATTTAAGATGAACGTTTACCATATATTAGGGCATTTTATAGCATTAGACTTGTTATTATAAAACATGCTTTAGTTAAGGAGTTATTGATACTTTAAGTGCAAAATGATGATATAAAACCTTGATAAATATGCACTTTTAAGTACTAATCACAAAGCTTTGCCATAAGACCTGTTGGCTGCCAGAACTTTCATCTTTGAGAACAAAATTGCCTAAATCTTCTAAACTAACTGTTATATTGCTTGCAGATGATCGACTCGAGTTAAAATCAACAAGATCAACACCAGAGCAGGTGAGTTTCATATTTCCTGATCCATCTATTGCAAGAACCCCTGAATTGTCTGCTATGGGTTTGCCTCTGTTGGCTAGCCAAAAAGGGTGGCTTGTGCCATTTTTGTACCATATTCCCAAGTAGCTAGCATTCGGCTCGGCAGAGCCGAGTCCTGTGATTCCTAAAATGAAGCTGACTCTTGTGAATCCTAAAGTGAAGAGCTCAATTTGGAAACTAGAGTACTGGAAGAAATGAGGGAATCATCTGAACACAAATAACACTAACCATTGGATAAATTATTCTGATCATCTAAATATAGATGCCATTAAATCAAAATAAATTATTCTAATAATTTAAATACAAATGTCATTAACCATCAACTGGTCAAGTAAATCATCTCGGTCATCTGAACACAGATGCCATTAGCCATTAGCTAGTCAAGTAAATCATCCTGGTTATTTGAACACAGATGCAACTAGCCATGGACTAGTCAGTTTAAATATCTTGGTCATCTGAACACAAATGCCACTAGCCATCAGCTAGTCAATTTAAATATCTTGGTCAACTAAATATAATCACCAGGAAACACAGTAACATTCCTCGTTTAATGGTGAAGATATATTTTAAAGGATTAAGTTTTATCTGATAATGGTTAAGTACAAAGAATATTTCTTCTAGATTTAGGAGATGTTGTTTAAAGATCATGCTCTTCACTAGCATGTCATCAATGTATCCCTCCATAATTCTTACAAGTTAATTCTTGAATATTTTATTCATCATCGATTGATAAGTAACTCCAACATTTTTTAACTCAAAGGGTATGGCTCTATAACAAAATGTTCCCCTTCAGTTGAAATGGGGATGTTTTTTCTTCATTATCTGAGTACATGAGGATCTGGTGATATCTAGAATCGGCATCCAAAAAGCTTAAGTACTCAAAACCTGCGGCAGAGTCAACCAATCGATCAATATTAGAGAGGGGATAGTTATCCTTTGGGCAAACTTTATTTAAATTCATGAAGTACACACACATACACCACTTGCCATTGCTTTACTTGACAATTACCATATTGGCTAGCCAAGAAGGATACATCACCTTCTTAATAATTCTGTAATTAAAAACTTGTCTACCTCTCTCTTGTGTTATTGCTTTCTATCTTTCACCCCTAAATGAATGATTATGATCTATTTTTTACTATCAAGGGATGACACGCACCCAGCTGCACCCAGCTCATGGCCTCTAGATTTTTCGCAATATTGTTCTATAAAACTCCCACCAAATATTAACCAAAGTGGGGGAGGATAATTAAGCTGTGACACAAAAAAGCAAGAGCCTGAAAAGGAGGGCCGATAACCACACTGTCGTAATTTATTTCAAGCCCTAGTTCCTAGTTTTGGGAAACCTTTACATCCACCATCACCCACTCCAGATCATTGAACACCAGTGCACACCACAGCCTCCATTGTTAGCCCCCCCTAAACACTTCACGCCATATATATTTAACTTCACTCACGGGACCAAAGAGAAGTTCAGTGTTAGTAACAAGAAGAAAAACAAAGTGTTGTCATTACAAAGCAGAAAACATTCATTATTTCCAGTCTCGTGAGTTTAGCGAGGGTATCAAGCTGGTCTCAAGTTTTCCAATTAAACCAGAAAACTCCCTCTCAGCTGCCATAGGTATATAGTTTTTCCTCCTTCTCTTTTTGTTCCAGTTCAAGTTTTCCACTGTAAAGTTGGTTTCTGCATATTCATGCTTGCATCTCTGCCATTTGTCAAGATGATGGTGTAGGGAGCATGCTTTGCTTTAAATCGTATGAGACTTCCTAGGATTTGCAATGAAATATCATTTTTTTTTACATTGAGCAGCAGGAAATGATGTAGGTGATGGGTAAGGTTCATGTAAAATGTTGGTTTTGATCCTTGTAACGTGAAGACCTTTTTTTCTGTTCTTTTGTTTATGGATTGATTTCCGAAATTCCTCTTGTTTTGAAAGGAATTAGTTTTCTTTACACCCCTTCGTTTCCTTCGGACCAAGCTTGTGCTACTTTAGGCCAGGAGCAACCCATGTGGCTGTTCTGAGCCTGTAAAAACCTTAAGATAGTGTTTGGACTAACAGAAATTTACCAAATGAAAAATGATTTTTTGGATTTTAAGGTTTGGAAAACACAATCTCAAGGCAAGTCTTAAGTATGTATTTTTTTAGCTAAGGGTGTGTTTAGTAAACACATCATAACTTATTTTTCATAGCCTTTATTTATTTTTTATTTTTTATGTTTTGTCAAACACATCTTATTTTAATTTTAATTAATTTTCAAATTTTGAACCATTTTGCAATTAATTTTGGGTTTTCCATGTTATTTTTTTTACCTTTTGATATTTAATATTTAAAATTATGAACTAACAAACAAAGAGTTTTATGGAATTAAATAAACTTGTTTTTGGAAAAAATAATAATATTAATATATAAAAACAAAAAACAAATTCCTTCTCTAAAAAATGCATTTATGTTTTAATTAAATTGCATATGGCTAAGTATATCCAAAAAAATCATGTTTCCATTCTAATACAAAAAATAAAAAATAAAATACATTGCATGATTTAACAATTTATTACAAGATTTCACAGTTTTATCGACGAAAATATTCCTTCGGTGTGTGATTCATAGTTTGTCGGTAATTTTATTACTGACGACATCATCGATGGAAACTGTTCGTCGGCTTTCCTTTCGTCGGTAATACCTCATTCCGTCGCTAAAGCGGTCGGTAAAAAAAAAACATTGCCGATGGTTTTACAGACGGAAATTGCATGCAAAAAAAAAAAAAGTTCCCGCTTGAAATATACCGATGAATTTATTCTATCATATGCAATACCGACAGACTATTTCCATTAGTAAACTCGTCGGTGATTGTGAAATGTGCAGAAAGCTACTGTGAAATGCCAATGAATTTATTTCATCTGTAACTTCGTCACTAAGATCCCCGCTCCATATCAAATGCCGACAGATACATTCTGTCTGTAAAACCCTCAATAAGTATTTTTTATATATTTTTTTATTTACATAATTTTAAATATATAGAGTTCGACAAAACTAGCCCAGTCATGACCACCAGACTTGGCCAATTCAAAATCCAGTGGGAGTTTTTATTTTCAGCAAAATATTTTAGAAATTAGATTTAAGTATTTTTTTTAGATCAATCTAGATTTGATTAAGCGATCAAATATTTGGGTTTATAATTAAGATCTAGAGCTTGGTTGTTTGTGTTTTAAAAATATTTTATGAAAAATTAATTATTTTATTTTAAATTAATTATTTAATATTTTTATATTATTTTGATATGATTAAATTTCTAATAATATTATTAGAGGTTTATATGTGGTTAATATATTATTAAACTTATTTAAATCAATAACTAAGAATCTTAAGTTTTTATTAAAAAAAAAAACATTTCCGTTCTTTTAATATCTTTTCTATTATGAAAAAAAAAAAACACATGGCATAATCTAGTCGGTTATTAAGCTGCGAGGCGAGCATTTTTTGATTGCTAGTGGATCATTGAGGAGCAATGACAGTTTCGAAAATGTTGACTAGACTTTTAAACAGGTAAATAGTAAACCTAACCAGAAAAAAAAAAAAAAAAAAAAAAAACATCTTTCAAGATTATAAAATTATTTATTTTTATGTTTTAAAAATATTTTTAAAAAATTAATTATTTATTTTTTCTTCAAATTAATAATTTTTCTGATATTTTAAAATTATTTTTATGTGCTGATATAAAAAATAATTTAAAAAAATAAAAAATTTATTATTTATGTACATTTTCAAGTAAAAAACACTTTGAAAAACAACTATAACCATAATTATGATGTGTTTGAGAATGTATTAGTAGTTATAGTTCAAAATATTTTTTACTTGAAAATTTATAAAAATAATATTTTTTTATTTTTAAAAATTATTTTTAATATCAACCCATAAAAATAATCTAAAAATAAAAAATTAATAATTTTAAATAAAAAAATTAAATTTTTATAAAATACGGTTTCAATCATCAGTAATTGTATTTTGTGTTCTATTAATAAATCCCATCTATAAGCTCTGAAAAATTTATTTTTTTTAATAATAATGTTAGATATTTTTCAATAATTTCGATGGGTCCATGTTTAAAATAAAATAAATAAAAAGTATTTCAATATCTTTAAAAATGCCAAACAATTATTTGACCGCATGTTATATCGCGATCTAGATGGCTACCATTGTGCCGGTGTTTCTAGGGGTCCACTGGAAAACTGCGGTGCCGGAAATATTGAATAAACTAGTGCCTGTCTCCTCGCGCCTTCCGTTTCAAAGAGGCAACAACCTACAAAATGTCGTCGGCAGGCAGGCAGGCAAGGAAGGTTTTAGTTCTTTTGAAGTTTTGAAGAGATCATGTGCTTGCATGGACACGTGGTGCTGGAGAAGAAAATTGCCTGCCATGGACATGCTTTGCACCGCACAAATCGTGTCTATAATGCATATTCACCCTTTTTTTCTAGGATTATTATGCGTGTATACAGTTGTTTGGTGGTCGATTGATCATCGTCCCGTATCAAGGGCAGAGACTTCTTTTTGGTGTTAGGGACTGGAGGTAAAGATCACTTGTTTTTTTTTTATCATTTTGCAATTGATTATTTTCTTCTAATTAGCGCTCGCCATTGATTGAATCGAACACGGGATTTATAGAAAGGTTTTATTTTTAAAACATGTTTGTTTTTTATGTTTTAAAAAAATATTTTATTTATTTAATTTAGATTAATATTTTTCAGTGTTTTTTTTATTATTTTGATATTATAATATAAAAATATTTTTTTAAAATATTTTTAAAATAAAAATACTTAAATAATTATTATCACATCCATAAACACTGATAAATGCATTTATGTTTTTTTACGGGACAGTGAATTTTTTTTTTCTATATGAGAAAAAGAAGGAAAATAAATGAAACGAGAGGATTGGAAAAACCTTGTCTGCCCCTGTCCTTGTGTGGAAAGATTTTTTATGTCCAATTTCAATTGATCTTGAATCTTTAAACACAGCAAACAAATACTGTCGTGTTCAAACCAGGAAGGAAAAAAAAAAAACATGATTAACGCGTTCCCTCTGTTGACCATTTAACTACAAAACCATTTCTTGTTTGCCTTCTTTTCTTTATTATTTTTTATTTTTCTTATGAATTAGGAAAGAGAAAAGTCCAAATCTATTTCATTGATTAACGAACCGGCAAGTCAAAATTGATGGCTACATTTTTTATTTCATTTTAGGTAGATCATGACACATAGCTCATCATCTACTAAATGCTTCTCACTTTGTTCTTCCTTGTTCATGAATGTCACCTTCCATGGCTAGAAGGATCTACCGGTTCCTTTTGTTTTGCTTCTGTGCCTCTCACGTTTTGTCAGCAGACACACTGTACCAAGGTGGTGATTCCCTCAATTCTTCCAGCACTCTAGTTTCCAAAAATGGGCTCTTCACTTTAGGATTCACAAGACTCGGCTCTGCCGAGTCGAATGCTAGCTACTTGGGAATATGGTACAACAATGACACAAGCCACCCTTTTTGGCTAGCCAACAGAGGCAAACCCATAGCAGACAATTCAGGGGTTCTTGCAATAGATGGATCAGGAAATATGAAACTCACCTACTCTGGAGGTGGTCCTGTGGAGTTCTATTCAAGTCAATCTTCTGCAAACAATATAACAGCTAGTTTAGAAGATTCAGGCAATTTTGTTCTCAAAGATGAAAATTTTGGCAGCCAACAGGTCTTATGGCAAAGCTTTGACTTTCCTACTGACACATTCTTGCCTGGAATGAAGTTAGGGATCAACCATAGAACTGGCCACACCTGGTCCCTCATGTCTTGGTTGAGCGACTTAGTACCCACTCCCGCTGGTGCTTTCACTTTTGAATGGGATACTAATGGAACGGAGCTGGTCATTAAGCGGCGAGATGTAATTTATTGGACTAGTGGACCATTGAGGAGCAATACTAGTTTCGAAAACTTTTTTCTGGATGCAGCGGTTCTTGATTTCAGTTTTATTAATGATTCTAACGCAGACGAGGCTTACTTTATGTTCACAGTTTCTGCAAATCAGTTTACTCCTCAGGGTCAAAGGAAATTTTCAATGTGGCAGTTGAGATATGATGGGAGCATAGCAGATCGAAGTACTGGACGAGTATATGGGGGCTCAACATGTAAAGGAAATAACACAGATGGTGGTTGCGAGAGGTGGTCAGGACCGGCATGCAGGAGCAATAGGAACAGTTTTGAATTGAGATCAGGTTCCTTTGTTAACACAGTTCCTAGTAAGGACGACGATAATTCTAGTCTGAGCATTAGTGATTGCATGGACATCTGCTGGAAAGATTGTCAATGTGTTGGCGTTAGTACCAAAGGCAATAATGCCAACAATACTGGATGCACGTTTTATTATGGAATCTTTACACCAGACCCGAGTGGAAGATCAGTTCAATACCACATCATTGTTCAAGAGGAACTTTTTCAACGTCACGACACTGCAGGTTAGTTCTCCTTTCGTTTGATGGTTACCATTTTTAAGCCCAACAAAGCAATTCATCTTAAGTAAATTGTCACTGGATGTATGTAGGGAAGGGGAATTGGGTATTGATTGTTTTAGCTTTTGTGGGATTTGTTTCAACGATGGGGCTCGCGGGACTCTTGTGGTATCTGAGAAGGAGAAGACTTAGAGGTAACATTTTTTAAATAACAAACAAATGTACTGATTTGTTCTTATTTTTTTGCTTTCATAAGCATTGAGACTTGTTGAATTCCGGGACTAGCTTACTTTATCATATCAATCTGAGCAGAGAAGGATCTCAATGAGTTGCTGACATTGGATTCAACAAACGATACGCTTGAACTCGAAAATGACGGAAACAAGGGCCATAATTTAAAGGTATATAGTGCAGCAATAATTATGGCTGCTACAAATTCCTTTTCTGCAGACAATAAACTTGGGCAAGGTGGCTTTGGACCAGTTTACAAGGTAGTCTCTCAAAAATTTCTTAAAGAAAAGGATTGAAGAACTTATTAACTTTATATCTCAGGCCAAGTATTGAGTTGAGAGCTGTTTTACTTCAGGGGACATTGCCGGATGGGCGAGAGATAGCTGTAAAAAGACTGTCTAGAAGTTCAGGACAAGGGCTGGTGGAATTCAAAAACGAGCTTATACTCATAGCTAAATTGCAACACATGAATCTTGTCAGGCTCCTAGGCTGCTGCATTCAAGGGGAAGAGAAAATGTTAGTGTACGAATACATGCCTAATAAAAGCTTGGATTCATTTATATTTGGTAAGTTAATTATGCCATCATGCTATAAAGTGAATGGATCTCTGTTCTTGGAAGGTTGTGGACTTGGATGAATAACATTGCTGGGATATTTACTGTTATGTTTTAAATGCAGATCAATCAAAAAGGGAGCTCATAGACTGGAAGAAGCGATTTGAAATCACTGAAGGGATAGCTCAAGGGCTACTTTACCTTCATAAGTACTCGAGATTGAGGATAATTCACCGAGATTTGAAGGCTGGTAACATACTACTTGATGAAAATCTGAACCCCAAAATTTCTGATTTTGGCATGGCAAGAATTTTCAAGATCAATGATTTAGAAGGAAATACAAACCAAATTGTTGGGACGCGGTAAGTATAGATTTACAGTTCTATGTGTCATTACTCTCTTAAGTGCTTAAAAATAACATAAAAATTCACTTTGTCCATACAGTGGTTATATGTCCCCTGAGTATGTCATGGAGGGCATTTTCTCTGTGAAATCTGATGTCTTCAGTTTTGGAGTTCTACTGCTGGAAATTGTGAGTGGTAGAAGGATCCAAGGCCTCATTGAAATAGACGGCCACCCTCTCAATCTTGTGGGATATGTAAGTTCATTTCAAGCAACCTCATAAATTATACATTGCTAGCTGCATAAGCTTAATTTTAACATTAAACATAAACTTGGTTCAGGCATGGGAGCTATGGAAAGCAGGTAGCCCATTTGAGCTGGTGGATCCAATACTAAGAGAATCTTGCTCTAAAGACCAGGTCTTGAGATGCATTCATGTGGGCTTGCTATGTGTAGAAGACAATGCAGTAGATAGGCCGATTATGTCAGATGTTATATCAATGCTAACAAGTGAAGCACAATTACCTCTTCCCAAACAGCCTGCATTTTCCAGTGCAAGAAGTATTGTGGAAGAAAAGAGCCTCAGCAAGCCAGCAGAGATTGGTACTTCCATAAATAATGTATCTCTGTCAACCATGGATGCGAGATAGAGGTTAATTAAAGCGTTAGATGGTTTATTTCTCCTCACATTTTGTATGTCATTCTCCATCAGTATTTTGCTTTTTCAATGCTAGTCTTTTTTGGTGCTCTCAAAATTTCAAATTTCATTCGGAACATGCATAGAAGTTTTTAACAAGGTTGTATTTTATATTATATGTACCATTATTTGTTATGATATCCAATAAAATAATGAAGAGAATTAGCTTTATATATATATATATATATATATATATATATATATGATAATGTACAGAATCCTAAATAAAAGGTTAATTATGTTTTAATTGTTATTGGGTTGTTTAATTATATGAGTATATAAGTTTTTTTTATTTATATTTAGGAGTTGTTTTTAGTGTGAAAAACATGTTAAAGAAATTTGTATATTCAGTTTTTTTTTAGTTTTTTTTTTATGTTTTGTTTTTTTTCATACGTAGTGTTTTTTATCTTATAACTAAGGTCATAGTTTAAAAAGTACCGATCTCTTCAGTGTGTTATTCTTGGGTCTAGCTTCCATAACAAAGGATTGTATTATTCTTGAGTCTAGCTTCCATAACAAAGGATATTTGTGTCTGGACGTGTATATGTCACACCCCATGTTATCTTTGATGAAACCCAATTTCTTTCCACTACACCTTCCCTTACCGGTGATCCTCTAGTAGAGATCTTCACTCCAACTATCTTACCTTTCTCAAGTTCTTTACCTACAATCAACAATCACTCACCACCACAATCTTCTTTACCTCTCCCAAGTGACAGTTTACATTCTATGAGTGGTTCTACAACCACTCATGTCTCACATTCTGTACCTAAATCAATTCCTGAGGATCAGGATACCTGATCTACTCCTGTTCCACGAAGGACCAAAAGATTGATGCATGGTATAACCAAGAAAAAGACCATTCTCGATCTATTTGCTACAAAAATCTCAGAACCATGCACTCTCAATCAAGCCCTCAAAGATTCAAATTGGACTCAGGCTATGGTTCTAGAGATAGCTGCTCTATATAAAAACCACACTTGGGATCTTGTTGACTAGCCTGCTAATGTTTAAATAATCAGTTGTAAGTGAGTGTACAAATTAAAGCAAAAGCCAGATGGGAGCATCGACTAGTATAAAGCCAGGCTTGTGGCTAAAGGGTATCATCAAACTCTTGGCCTTGATTACTTTGAGACGTTTAGTCTAGTTATTAAGGCTGCCACTATTCGAATCATCTTAACTATTGCAATCAGTTTTCAATGGGAAATTCGACAGCTTGATGTTCATAATGCCTTCCTAAATGGTGAGTTAGAGGAGCAGGTTTATATGACTCAACCTCTAAGCTATAAGGATCATAAACTTCCAACCACAGTCTTTAGATTGAAGAAAGCTTTATATGGTTTGAAAAAAACTCCATGAGCTTGGTTTCAACGGCTTAGCTTTACTCTTTTACAATGGGGATTTAGTAACTCTAGGACCGACAGTTCAATGTTTCTTCATTTTGGTGCATCCACAACTTTGATAGTTCTTATATATGTGGATGATATTCTCATCACCGGCAGCTCATCTCAACAGATTTCTTCACTCATTACTAGACATGATGCTGTCTTTGCATTAAGAGACTTAGGGCGGCTGTCTTATTTTTTTTAGGAACAAAGGTTTCTTACCATGAAGGCTCTATGCATTTAAGCCAAACAACGTAGACCTCTGATTTACTGCATCGCACAACAATGTTTAATACCGAAGCTGCCAAAACTCCTAGCACTGTTGGGCAAAATTTATCCAAGTTTGATGGTGCTCCTATGGAAGTGGTCACTCAATGTCGCAGAATAGTAGGGGCACTTCAATACATTATCATTACCAGACCTGACATTGCTTTTGCTGTTAATAAGGCATGCCAATTCATGCAACAACCAACCACAGCGCACTGGCTTTTTGTCCAACGAATCCTTAGGTATCTTAAAGGAACTTTGCATGATGGATTGTTGCTACGTCCCTCAAACCATTTGACAGTGGAAGGTTTCACAGATGCAGACTGGGGAGCTCAACCTGATGATTGGCGAAGTGCGAGTGGATATCTAGTTTATCTAGGAGATAACTTAGTCTCCTAGTCCTCTACTAAACAGAAGGTAGTGTCTCGCAGTAGTGCAGAAAATTAGAGTATCGAGGACTTGTTTTAGCTACTGCTAAGATCATTTGGATGCAGGCTTTACTATAAGAGTTGTTTGTTTCTCCTCCTATTATTCCTCTTCTGTCGTATGACAATATTAGTGCTTATCATATGGCAAAGATTCCTATTTTCCATGCACAAATGAAGATATAGAAATTGATCTCCACTTCATTCGTAACCAAGTTCTAAAAGGAAAGTTACAGCTGCAGTTTGTTCCTACTGAAGAGCAGCCAACAGATCTAGTGACCAAGCATCTAGCTCGTAGGGTGTGGTAGACTTGCTCGAATTTGTGGGGTTTTTTTTGGATCTTTTTGTTAATTTTTTTTCAATTATGTCCTTCTACATTTGGATTGTTGGAAATGGGTATCATATTTATTTTTTAATTTTTTTATGGGATTGTCTTGTCCTCACAATCTGGTTCGTGGGTTTGACATGCTAACTTGGGTCAACTTAGATAATTTTTTTATCCTTTTTTTTGTCTATTTTTGTCATCATTATTTTTCTAATTTATACAAGTGTGCTTATATAAAGGGATGTTCATTTATCATTGTTGTCCAGTATCTAACAAGTGGTGTATAGGAGTTGGGGACCGTCCTTTTAAGAGTTATAAGGGGATGTTGTACTTAGAAAGTGTTTTTGGTTTATGACCAAACGTGCTAGGAAGGATAATATAAAAATGCAGGTAGTATGACATTTCGATGGACAAAATTAAACAGCTGAACAAATATAGTAGGTGGTCAACTTGTATGGAGTCCAATGCCATCTACAAGCCATCCTTATTGGCTTGACAATTCAGGGTTTCTTTCTATAGATGGAATATAAAAAATGAAATGCACCTACTCTAATGGCCTTGTTGTTGATTCCTCCTCAAGTCAATCTCCCGTCACCAACTTAACAGTGATCATCAAGTTTTATGGAAAAGATTTGGGTATTATACCCTTTACTTAATTCAATTTTTTTGTAAATCGATTTCTTAGTAGATGATTTTAGAAAGTTGTAGAGAGGATGCTTGATAATAAAATTGCTCGTTTTCTTTTCTTTTCTCTTTTAGTATTTTGTGTAATGGTCAGATAATATTTTCATACAAGTGACATGTAATGAAGAGAATGATATATTCTTATTATATTACAGAGTAATCAAATGTTACAATTTATACTAATGGTTTAATACAAAGAGCCTATATTATTGCCTACGATCAAACCTAATTATCTATGAATAAGGAAACAAATAAGAAAAGATTCAATTACAGTATTTGCCTAAACTTGATTTCCTATGCTGTGATTGGTTTCATTTAACACCCCCCCTCAAGTTGGAGTGTATGTTAATTACACCCAACTTGCTAAGTAAAGTCTCAAATTGTGTGGAGCTTAATGACTTAGTAAACAAGTTAGCTGGTTGGTGTGTAGTTCGAATGTAGGTTGTTTGAATCATTACTAATTAAATTTTCTCACGTATCAAATGACAGTCTATTTCTATGTGCTTGGTTTGCTCATAAAAGATGGGATTCGATGCTATGTGCATTGCTGCTTGATTATCGCAGAACAAGGTTACCGGTTGTGTGTGATTTATCTGCAAGTCCTTCAAAATGTTTTTAAGCCATGTAATTTCACAGCATGTGGTAGCCATAGAGCAATATTCTGCCTCTGCACTTGAACATGATATTTTAGTCTGTTTCTTGGTCCTCTATGAAACTGGTGCTTCTCCAAGTAAAATTCAGTAACCAGTATCTAATCTTCTCGTGTCCTTACAACGAGCCCAATCAACATCACAAAATGCTCTAACTGAAGTGCACCTGTGGAAGGCAACAAGATACCTTGCCCAGGTGTTTGTTTGATATATTTGAGCACTTTATAAGCTACATCCAGATGTGGTTGGTGGGGCTTGTCCATGAATCGACTTAGGATGTGCACAACATAAGTCAATTATGGTCTAGTTATTGTAAGGTAGAGTAACCTGCCAACTAACCTCTTGTATGTTCATCCATCCTCCAAAAGCTTTCCGTCAGATTGTGTTAGGGACACATTTTGCTCCAAAGGAAACCGAGATGGCTTGACACCTAAAAACCCCGCATCATATAGAATGTCGAGTGCATATTTTCTTTGTGAAAAACTAATGCCATATCTTGATAAGGCAACCTCGATGCCAAGAAAGTATTTAAGTTGCCCCAAGTCCTTAAGTTTGAATTGCTTGGAGAAGAAAAGTTTGGTGTTCTCTATGTCCTGCAAATTATTCCCAGCTAATATCACATCATCAACATGTATGAGTAATGCAAGAAAGTTACCATGATGGCTTCAGATGAACAAGAAATAATCAGATAGGGACTGATGGAATCCTGCAGCCTTGAGTGCACCGGATAGTTTGATAAACCACTATCTAGAGGTTTGTTTTAAGCCATACAGGGATTTATGAAGTTTGCAAACGTGTGTCTCCCCCTTTCACCCGAAGCTAGGAGGCAAAGTCATGTACACGTCCTCATCCAAGTCACCATACAAGAATGCATTGTTGACATCAAGTTGGTGTAAAAGCCAACCACGCAAAGCTGCCACACTAAGTAAGAGGCGAACAGTGACCATCTTGGCTACGAGAGCAAAATTTTCCTAATAATTAACACCTTCAACTTGGCTGTAGCCCTTAGCCACCAGTTGTGCCTTATAGCATTCCATTGTCCCATCGGCCTTCAACTTGATTTTGTATACCTATTTCAGCCGATCAGCCGTTTGTAAAATGGTAAAGGTACCAAACTCCAAGTCCTAGTGGCCTGTAAAGCAACTATCTCATGGTGCATGGCCTCATGCCACTGAGGATGTTGAACAACCTGTGAAAAACTGGTGGGTTCTTTGAGGAGAGTGAGTTGAGTAGTATAAGCTTTGTGAAGGGGAGAAAGGTGAGTGTAAGATAAATAGGTAGAGAGGGGATAAGCAGTACCTGAAGTGTGAAGCATGTTCATGAAGGATGTCGAGTCAAGCCTTGAAGGGAGAGTCATGGCGAGATGAAAATCTTGCAAGTAAGAAGGAGTGGTGATAGAACTACTTCCACGATGAAAGGTAGGAATGGGCATAGGGGAGGAGGGGTTCTGTATGGGAGATAAATTGGGTAGTGGACTTTTGATAGGATTGGCTAGAGATGGGGACTCTGTGAGGGGAGCTAGAGGAGTAGATGAGTTGGTGGAAGGATGTGTCTGGGAATTTGGTGAGCTAGGAAGTGCAGGATAGGGAAGCAGATGAGGGCGGTTTAAAATGTACGTCGATAGGTAAGGATGGAGTGGGAGTGGGGATGGGAGGAAAAAATGGTGGGGTATTAGTATGTGATGAAGATGTAAGAAAGGGAAATATGGATTCAAAGAAAACGACATCCTTGAAGACTATTATTCATTGTGTAGCTTGATCAAAAACTCTATAACCCCATTTCCCATAAGGATAGCCAAGAAAAACATATCGAGATGCTCGAGGATCAAATTTGGAGCGAATTTAGGCATGGGTGGAAACAAAACATAAGCAACCAAATACTCGTAAGTGCGAGTAATTGAGAGCTATGTTGAATAGTTTTTCATATGGTGTTTTTTTATGGAGAATGGGGGTTGGTGTTCGATTTATGAGATAAGCGGAAGCAAGAATAGCGTCACCTTAAAATTGGTGAGCAAGCCCGGCTTGAATAAGTAAAGCATGTGCTATATTTAACAAATGCCTATGTTTGCATTCAGCAATGCCATTTTGTTGTGGAGTATTAATGCAACTGGTTTGATGAATAATACCTTTGTGAGCGTAAAAGCTTTCAAGTTTGAATTCAAGACCATTATCACTACGAATCATTTTGACATTGGAATCAAATTGGTTTTCAGCCATGTTGATGAAATTGACTAGAAGATCCCTAGTATCGGATTTGTGTTTCATAAGATAAATCCATGTGCGTCTAGTATGATCATCAACAAAAGTAAGAAAATATTTGGCACCTGAAATAGAAGGAATTATATAACCACCCCAAATGTCAACATAGATTAAATCAAATGAAGATGTAGTAGTAATGGAACTTGAAGAAAATAGAAGTCTGGTTTGTTTTGCTAATGGAGAATCAAACACTTGTCATTAGAGCAAGAACACTCCCATTCAATTCCTGTCCCAAGACGTTGATGCCAAAGGTTCGGGTTAGAATTTTTGGCATGGTTGTAGGTTGCTTTCTTGGCTTGGTCGAGAAAGTAGAACACTCCCATTCAATTCATGTCCCAATCATCTTCCCCAAATGTCCTAAATCACACAAAATTGGCTTAGAAAAATGGTTATGCAAGAAGAATCAAATCCTAGTTTGCTAATGGAAATTAAATTCGATCGGAAATATGGGACACATAAAACATTATCAAGGATCAAATCAGGAGATAGATGAACTCTGCCTATGTGAGTTACTTGTGCTATTGATCCATTCGGTAATTCAACAATGCGACCATTAACCGGTCTTGAGTATGTGAGCAGATTTTGATCATAAATCATATGATCTGTGCACCCACTATCCAAAATCCATGTGCTTCTGTTTCCATTAGAGAAGAGTGAAAAAGCTTTACCTGAGAGCTCATCATGAGTTGGACAGTTACTAACATTGTTGGTAGAGGATGTTTTAGTTTTTAACATGCCGAGTATCTATTTGCACTCGTCAGGTGTGAAAGGAAAGTTCATCTCCTTCCTCTCATTCGTATGGGATGCAACTTGATTTCTCTTGGAACTCAGCTTCACTTACTACTTTTTTCTGGCAACAATATTCAGCCATATGTCCCTTCCAGCGGCAGAAAGTGCATCTAAGATGTGTGCAACAATCCTTGGTGTTGTGATTTGTTCTGTTGCATCTGGAGCATCTCTATTCAGTTTCAGTCTCATGGCTTAAATTCTTTATGGCAAAGGCAACAGCCTTTGATTGAGTAAGAATTTTCCCAGTTGTCACCTCTGATTGTTTTTCATGACGAAGAACCAGTGAATATGCCTTGTTTATTATTGGTAATGGATCCTGCAACAAAGTGTTGCAACGAACACCCACATACGAATCACTGAGACTCATGAGAAATTTCATGGTTTTCTATGTGTCCAGGTATGCAGCCACTTCCTTGACTGATCCATAAGTGTATGTTGGAAAGGTGCAGAGTGCATCACACTCATCCCATAAACCTTTCAACTTTTTGAAGTAGGATCCCACAAACATGTTGCCTTGCACACAATTGTGAATTTCATTCTCAATATTAAATAACTGAACCACATTCACATGTATCTAATATAGCAAATGTGGGGAGACAAGAAATTCTTGTCTTTTACTAGTTGAAAAATGGAATGGGAGTCACCACCTAGTATTTTGGTCACTAGGAACCCTAATTGGTCTCAGAGATCGGATACGGGGACTGGTTGTGTAAAGGGAAGATATTAGCACCCTAAATACGCCCTACCTAAGGTAAGCTGCATTGTTTTATTGTCTGATAAAATCTAAGGTCTTGTTGTGTTTTCTAGTTGTTGGTCTGTTTATAGTTAAGAAAAGTCATCATCGGTAAGGAGATCTTATCTTATCGGGTAAAACCTAACCTTTCTAACGTCAGCAAAAGAATTTAATATCCGGAATACGTCTTACGTATAAGGTCGTAACCCCAGATACAAAAAGAAAACAAACTATTTTTTTTGGAATTTTTGAAATATTGGCCTAATTCTCATGACTTTAATAAATAAGTTATTAAAATCAAAATGCATGCTAATATATATTTTTGAATTTTTTTTGTTATATGAAAATACAATATGATTTTTTTTAGAGACTTGGCAGTATGCATAAAAACATATTTTTTTTATTTTTTAATGTTTTGACGAAAACCGGGATATCTTAATACTAGATTTGCATCTTTATAGTATAAAAACACAAACCAATATTAAGCAAAACTTAGTAGAAAAATACACAGAAAAATCACAATTTTTCCATCATGTTTTATTTTGTGGGATTTTCCTTTGATTGGGCCGAACCCGGCTCAAAAGGAAACTGGGCTAAAATCAGTCTAAAATAAAATGGGACCTACTTTCTATAGGGCAGGACTCAGCCCAGCCACGTGGGCTGGGCTAATGATCCAGCTCACAGCTGGACTGATTATTGTGCATGCATGAGTATAGTAACCAGTCAATTAATTAGCCGGTTACTATGTACATGCATAGTAACCGGTTAATTATTTTCTTGCTTGCAGAACGTGCACTGCAGAACGTGCATAGTGCACGTTCTGCATGCAAGAAGATGAACTGTAAATGGAGATAAGGGGAAGAATTATCTGGGATGATGAGCTTGGATAGATGAGTTGATGGTGATGCTGGTGACTGGTTGGGCGTTGGTTGCAGGTATCGGTGTTGCTGTCATGGACGGGGTGGCAGCTGTTGTGGCGTAGAAGACGTTTGTCCTCTGTTCCTTTTTCCTTTATTTTTTTTGTGTTTTTCCTTGTCTTTGCTTATGCTCGTCTTTGGTTTTATGCTGTTTTGGTGTCTCTGTCTTTCTTCTTCACGTCTTTGTTCCTTTATTTAAATTCATTTGCTTCTTTCTCTTTCTTTTTCAGTTTCTCACTTCCCTCTTTTTTGTTCTCACCCCTTTGTTTCTCTTTCTGTTTCTCTCAAGTCTACCCTCTCTTCTTTGCTTTCTCTCAATTCATCATCCCCTGTTTCTTTTTCTCTATTTTATCTCCCTTCAAAACTTCTGTCAACTTTCTCGTCTCTCTGTTTTCCTTTCCTTTCCCTTCTGTCCCCTCTCATTCTTTTTTCCTTTTCTTTCGTCTGTCGTTCCCCTTTTTCCTCCACTGTGCAGTACATCCGATGCTGTTATAGCCAGAGGATGCAACTGTTTTCCTTTGTAGGGGCGGAGTAACGGCCGGAGAGATACCAGTCGTGGAACATTGTCCCTGTATCACCGCCTTCGCTGCTGCAACCGTTTCTCCACCAGCTGCAATGTAACGTCTTCTGAAGAAGACATTAAACAGTGTTGAGTGAGACGGTGCCGTTTTTGCAATTTTAAATAATATTTCCGATTTGATCATTGGATGTTTATGTAATTTTGTAATCAAGCCCCCCGGAAAAATTGTAATTAGACGCCTTGATTTTAGCGCCTTCTCCGATTGAGTCCTTGGTTATGGATTGTTTCAATTAAGTCCCTAATTGGCCATCAAACTTCAATAATTATACAATTAAGCCACTGATTTGACCAAATCAACTCTTCAAAATTATAATGGGATCCCAGAACTTTAATTTCATCAAATAAAAGCCTAAATTGACTTTAAAATCTATTTTTCTTGCAATCAAACCCTTCATAAATTCAATTAAACCTTAAATAAAATTTAATTCAGTTCATAAACATTTGATTTTAGACTTTTTTTCCTCAAATTGAATTTTCCTTGTTAACAGGGCTCTCATCTGTAAAAAATATATTGTTAAATTTCACCCTTTTGGATTTTTGAACCTCCTCAACCGATTTTGGCTTTTTTTTCCGGCATTCCAGCATCCTTTTCTCGCTCTTATTATTTTTTGGATTTCTTTTGAATATTTTTTCGATATACATACATATATATATATATATATATATATATTGTATTTTCTCTTTTATTTTTTGTGGAAACCAAAAAATGGGTAACAACACCATGAAGAGAATTATATATTCTTATTATATTAGAGAGTAAGCAAAGGTTACAATTTATACTAATGGTTTAATACAAAGAGCCTATATTATTGCCTAAGATCAAAACTAATTATCTATGAATAAGGAAAGTTGGTTATGGATTTTAGCAGCTGTGGGAACTGTTCTAATCATGGTACTCGCTGGTATCTTGATTTACTTGAGAAGGCGCGGGCTCAGAGGTAACATTTTTTATATGCTTATAATAATTGTAGTAGTAGTAGAATCCTTGGTAAGCATCATTATTTTCATGATCTTATTGAATTCCAAGCTTAAACTTTTCATATCAATATGAGCAGAAAAGTTTCTACATGAGTTGATGACCATGGATACAACAAATGACATATATGAACTTGAGAATGATGGAAACAAAGGTCACAATGTAAAAGTATATAGTGCTGCAACAATCATGGCTTCGACAAGTAATTTTGCATCAGAAAATAAACTCGGACAGGTTGGTTTTGGACTTGTTTACAAGGTAGTCTTGGAAAAACATCTCAAGTAAACAATTAACATACCATTTTGTATCTGTAATGACTAATAAGTAGCTTCATTGCAGGGAAAATTGCCAGAGGGGCGAGAGACAGCTGTAAAAAGACTGTCTAGAAGTTCAGGACAAGGGCTGGTGGAATTCAAAAACGAGCTTATACTCATAGCTAAATTGCCACACATGAATCTTGTCAGGCTCCTACGCTGCTGCATTCAAGGGGAAGAGAAAATGTTAGTGTACGAATACATGCCTCATAAAAGCTTAGATTCATTTATATTTGGTAAGTTAATTATGCCATCATACTATAAAGCGAATGGATCTCTGTTTTTGCAAGGTTTTGGACTTGGATGAATAACATTGCTGGAAAATTCACTGCTCTGTTTTGAATGCAGATGAATCAAGAAGGAAGCTGCTAGACTGCTAGAAACGTTTCGAGATTATCGAAGGGATAGCTCAAGGCCCACTTTACCTTCATAAGTACTCGAGATCGAGGATAATTCACAGAGATTTGAAGGCTGGCAACATCCTACTTGATGAAAATCTGAACCCTAAAATTTCTGATTTTGGCATGGCAAGAATTTTCAAGTGCTTATACATTTACAGTTCTATGATTCATTACTCTTCAAGTGTTTAAAAATAACATAACATTCAGTTTTTCCATCCAGTGGATATATGTCCCCTGAGTGTGTCATGGAGGGCATCTTCTCTGTGAAATCCGATGTCTTCGATTTTTGAGTTCTACTGCTGGAAATTGTGAGAGGTAGAAGGATCCAAGGCCTCCTTGAAATAGACGGTCACCCCCTTAATCATGTGGGATCTGTAAGTTCATTTCATGCTATCTCATGAATGATAACATTTCTAGCTGCATAAGCTTACTTTTAACATTGAGCGTAAATTTGATTCAGGCATGGGAGGTATGGAAAGCAGGTACCCCATTTGAGCTGATGGATCCCATACTAAGAGAATCTTGCTCTAAGGACCAAGTCTTGAGATGCATTAACGTTGGCTTGCTATGCGTGGAAGACAGCGCCTTAGATAGGGCAACCATGTTAGATGTTGTATCAATGTTAACAAGTGAAGCACCGTTACCGTTGCCCAAACAGCCTGCGTTTTCAAATCCAAGAACTGCCATAGACGACGCAGCAATGAGTTTAAGGAATCCAGAAAATAGTTCCAGGAATTACTTATCCACTGTTAGAATTATGAGATTCTGCCTTGAGGAAGATAGAGTTAAGTGCAGTTATGTTATTTGAATTCTATGTAATCGTTTTGCTTCATCAGAATTTGCAGCAGGAATTTTCTGCAAAGTTTGTTATTTCAATTCCAATAATCTCTCAAGTTTGTTGAGAGTTTCAATCCATTCCAAGTTCTATGTAAGCCTATTTATAGGCATTCAAAATTAATGAAATATATTGATCTTTCTACTCAGCTCTGCTATCTTGTATTTGTTTCTCTTATACTTAAACTTTAGTTTATGGATCATTAGATTTTTATCAGTGGTATCAGAGCTTCTTAATCCTACGGGATGTGAGGCAAGCATTTTCTTTCTTTTAAGTGATAAAAACAAAGAGGGTGAGGCAAGTATTCTGGGTGCTAAACACAGAGGGGGTGAGCATAAATATTAGTGAGTTATTTTCTTTCTGTTTTTTCAATGTCTTCTTCAAGCAATTTTACATCTGCAATTCCAATGTTTAGTGGTAAACTCTATCATATTTGGGCTATCAAAATGAGATTTTATCTAAGATCTCAAGGCTTATGGAATGTTGTGGTAACTGATTCTGATCCACCACCATTGAATGTAAATCCAATAATCGCTCAAATGAAAGCACATGAAGAAGAAAAACTCAAGGACAAAGCCATTACCTGCCTACATTCTGGACTTGCAGATCATATTTTCACCAAAATAATGAATCTGGAAACACCAGAACAGGTATGGGATAAGCTACAAATTGAATTTGAAGGCAGCAACAGAGTCAAAGCAGTTAAACTTCTTGCATTTAAAAGGGAATTTGAGTTGATGAAGATGAAAGACAATGAATCTGTCAAAGATTATTCTGGCAGATTAATGAATGTTGTAAATCAAATGATACTTCTTGGAAATACATTTGAAGATCATAAGGTAGTAGAAAAACTTATGATGTTAGTCCCAAAAATGTTTGAAGCCAAGATCTCTGCAATAGAAGAATCTTGCGATTTGCAAAATCTTACTATTGCAGAGTTAATTAGCAAACTTCATGTACAGGAGCAAAGGGTTCATATGAGAGATGATGAGACTATTGAAGGGGCTTTCCAAGCCAACAACAAGGGAAGGAGTGCTGGTAACCTGCCAAGAAACAAACTGGTTAAGGTTTCTAGAAGAAAAACAAGTATACCTTCAAGAAGACATATTTTCTTAACATCAGATGTATCTTGTTTGAAAAGAAGTTTGCAAGGTTTCTATGGGCTGAAGTAGTAAATACTTTAGTATATTTGCTTAATAGACTTCCATCTAAGTTTGTTCAAAGCAAACCACCATTGGAAGCATGGTCTGGTGTCCGGCCTACTGCCAAACATCTAAAAGTGTTTGGATCATTGTGTTATTTTCTTGTACCATCTGCCAAAAGAGGGAAACTGGATGAAAGAGTAGAGAAAGGAATTCTTGTGGGATATGCAACAGAATCAAAAGGTTACAGAATATTCAATCTGAATGCAGCTAAAATTCAGGTTGATGAGAATTCCTGCTGGAATTGGGACTTAAAAGGAGTTGATCAGAATAAAACAACTGCACTTGAACTAGCAGTAAGAAGTATTGGTGATGAAGTTCAACCAGACATTGAAGCAACTTCAAATACAACAGTACTTAAGGTGAGGCCATTGTCTGATGTGTAAGAAAGATGTAATCTTGTACATGTTGAGCCTACAAACTACACTGAAGCTGCAGGAGTTCCAGCTTGGATTGAAGCAATGAAATTAGAAATTGATTCCATTGAAAGAAATGAAACTTGGAGATTGACTGAACTTCCTGAAGACAAAAAGGAAATAGGAGTGAAGTGGGTCTTCAAAACCAAATTCAACCTAGATGGTTCAATCTTCAAACACAAGGCAAGATTGGTTGTTAAAGGCTTTGCTCAAATTGCTAGAGTGGATTATGGAGATACTTTTGCACCAGTAGCTAGGCATGACACTATAAGACTCCTATTTGCTCTTGTAGGACAAAAAGAATGGAGAGTATATCATTTAGATGTTAAGTCTGCTTTTCTAAATGGAATACTTCTTGAAGAAATTTATGTTCAGCAACCAGAA